>PVHP010018843.1:0-32652 GCA_004024765.1 Zapus hudsonius
TGTGTGTGTGTGTGTGTGTGTGTGTGTGTGTGTGTGTGTGTGTGTGTGTGTGTGTGTGTGTAATTTTTGTATTCAATTGTGATAGCTTTTCAGTCTTTTAGTGAAAAGTACACCTCATGTTATTTATTCTGGCTTGAGTGTGAAATTGTAAGGACTGAGCTGGGGGTTAGAATTTAGATAATGCCCAGCTCAAAAAATCCAGTGCACCTCAAGCCGGGCATGCTAGCCCACACCTTTAATCCCAGCACTCGGGAGGCAGAGGTAGGAGGATCGCCGTGAGTTCAAGGCCACCCTGAGACTACATAATTCCAGGTCAGCCTGGACTAGAGCGAGACCCTACCTTGAAAAACAAAACAAAACCAAACAAAAAAATCCAGTGCACCTCAAAAATTTGATTCTTGTCTACAAAGTTAAAGAATTAAAATCATAGACAATAAGATATTAAGGTATAGTGGGAGACTTTATTATTTAAGGCAACATGGGGAGTTACAGAGTTCTCCAGCCACCAGTGTGGGGAGAAAACATGGAGAGTTTTAACAGAATTTATGCTATTCAGCCAAACAAGCAGAAGAAAAGGTAGCAGAGGGCTCCCATCAGGAGAAGGAAAGGCTCATGTGGGAAAGAACTGAAACGGGGTGAGCTGGGGGTTAGAATTTAGATAACACCCAGCAAAAATTCTAATGTGCCCCCAAAATTAAGGAATACCTGAGTTCTTGTCTACAAAGTTAAAGAATTAAAATCATAGACAACAAGATAGTAAGGTATAGTGGGAGACTTTATTATTTAAGGGAACATGGGGAGTTACAGAGGTCTCCAGCCACCAGTATAGGGAAGATACGTGGAGAGTTTAACAGAATTTATGCTGTTCAGCTAAACAAGCAGAAGAAGAAAAGATAAAAGGACTACCATCATGAGGAGGAGAGGTTCATGAGGGAATAAAATCTGGAGCCTTCCCCCACACCAGCCATTAAGCTGGGGTAGGGAAAGGCCTTACCTAAGGCCGGATTCAGAGGTCCTTCTGCTAGCTTGGCATGTGGGGAAGAGAGGGCAGATTAACTGTTCAGTCAGTATTTCCCGCCCTAGGTGGGCAGGGCAACAGGTGGCTGGGTCATACCTGACCAATCAGTTTTTGCATCTAGGTTTGGGCTCTGGCTAGAGACACTTCCCACTCAAGGGGAGGAGGTCCTGTGGAGCTGCCTGAACCATCACAGAATGACTCCACACCAGAACCCAAAGTAGGCCGTTGGTCAATAGTTTTAGACCTGGGAAACTTCCTAGCCGCGTGGAGTCCTGTGTCATTATTGGGTGCATTGATTGGGCAGTTACATTGAAAGCCTTAGAAGTGTCTGTCTGGTTTTTTGCAAGGTAGGGTCTCGCTCTAGCCCAGGCTGACCTGGAATTCACTATGTAGTCTCAGGGTGGCCTGGAACTCACGGAGATCCTCCCACCTCACCACGCCCAGCTGCTAGAAGTGTCTGTCTTTGATGTGTGCTCAGAGTGGTTTTGTGTTGGGCTTTAGCTTCAGTGTGTGGCATGCACACTGTGGATGATTCTAGAACTTGGCTTTCTATTTTCTGCTTGGATTTACTGGCCAGTGGGGTTAAGTTTTCCATAGTGTCACTGTCTTGTTGAGGCTGCTGTCTGCTATTAATTTTTTTACATTGCTGACACAATGCAGAGTTCTCAGTAGCTAGGGATTCTTATGGTCTACCATGTCTCATCTCCGGGTCTATGGGTGCAGTGGGCATAGGCATTGCTGAGGGGACACACAGTGGGCACTGCTGACTCAGCGTGTGCCGCCTTGCCTGCTGTACAGTAAAGCTGACAGTCACAGCTGCCCTGCAGACTCACACACCTTCTGCTCTCTGCTTTCGGTTAGTGATCTCCAGTGCTTTCTTTTCCTTCCAGCTCCAGCTACTCCTCTGAGGCTCTGGATTTTGAGACTGAGCACAGATTGGATCCTGTATTTGCTTCTCCAAGGATGTCTCGCCGTAGTTTACGCCTGGTCACAACAACGTGCAGCGGTGGGGATGGCCAGGCTGTGGACGCACACTCCTTGCCTGGCAGGGCTTCCTCCGTCAAGGAGAGAGCCGCCAGGTGAGCACCATTTGGCCTGTCTTCACAGGCGTAAACCCATGTTCTTTTGGAATTTAGTGCAGACATGCATGCAAATCCACTCTGAGCAAAGACTAGAACTCTTTATGAAATTCATGAAGGGGTTGATGTGAACTGCACGGTGCTGCTGGTGCACTGAGGCGCTCAAGATGGTGATGCCAGAAGCCACCTCACCCTGGGATGAGTGGGCCTTGTGCACAGCACCTGCAGTGCTGATGATCTGTCACAGTTAGTGACGTCGGCCTGGCTGTGAGGTGTGTGATCTAGCACACACATGTGCACAGTTTGACTGTCAAGGGCTTTTGGTCTCTGCCTTCTCTTTGTCCTGTCACCACTGCAGCAGGAGCAGGAGCAAAAGTTCCTGTGATCTGGGCCTTTTAGGGACACTGAGTAGAAGTGACACCCTTAATTTATTTTGCTCCTGTGAGAGGGTGGGCAGGCATGCTTGCAGGTGGACTCCTGGAGACTGTCACCTCACCTCAAGAACAGATTTAGTAGCCGGGCGTGGTGGCACACGCCTTTACTCCCAGCACTAGGGAGGCAGAGGTAGGAGGATCACCGTGAGTTCAAGGCCACCCTGAGACTACAGAGTGAATTCCAGGTCAGCCTGGGCTAGAGTGAGACCCTACCTCGAAAAACCAAAAAAAAAAAAAAGACCAGAATCAGTCACCTCCTTGTGGTAGCCAAGAGCCAGTGGACTCTTCATCTACAGCTTGTTGTCAGGCCCACTTGGATGCTGAGGTACATAGAAATGAAGGCCCCTCACCTGTGGGCAGGAGACCAGGGTGCCAACTGTGTCCTGTGTTCGTGCTGGCTCTCACCATGGGTGGCCCTGGTGCCATCGACCTATGTGTCCCCATCCATTTCACCCGACATCAAACGCATGTAAATGGTTTCTTTTTGAGAACTCTGCTATTGTGCATGGTAAATGAGGAGGTAGAAGTTACTTCCGCTTTCCACAGACCCTGGCCTTGCTTAACACAATTCTATCTTTGCCAAGGACTGGGAATCAGCAGGGGACATTTACATGTGTTCTATCACTTGTTTAGAGGGGAGGGATACTAAATTTATACATCAGCATTTTAAAATTTTCGGCCATTTTTAATTTTTGGGTTATTTCATGTTCAAACTATTTTGGATCATTGGAGACAACATTTGGAATTAATTAGTGTTTATAATTTTAGAGGGAGTGCTGTTTGTTCCCTGCCACACGTTTTTTGTTGGTAAAAATCAAATCATTTTGTATTCTGTAGAGAAGGTGTGTAAACTTATTTCTCTTCTTTCCTTTTAGAACAGCCAAACAGCGCAGAAGTAAGCCAGCTTTCAGCATCAACCACTTGTCAGGGAAAGGTGCGTCCTCAAGCCTCGGCCAGAGCAGCCCTTGCAGCCTGTGGCCTCCTGTTCTGGATGAGTCTTTGATTCGTGAGCAGACCAAAGTGGACCACTTCTGGGGTTAGTCACTAGGAGACACAATGGCCTTGTCCCTTGTGTAGTTTTGTCTTGATTATTCTCGGAGGCAGGTAGGCACTGGCTAGGTGTTAGTTAGCCACCAGTGAGGTCAGAGTCTGGGCTCCAGTGGGAGTGTCTTGGGCACTGCCTCCATCTGCTGTCCTGGCTTGCTTAGCTGAGGCTTGATCCCTATTTACTGCAGGACTGTAGGAATCCCATAACTAAATGCATTGCTTTTAAGGACGCTTAAACTGAAGCAGCATCAAAACTTGCCAGTGTTTCCAGAAAGCTCTCATTAGACAGCATTTGCTGTGAGTTGGGAGTGTTGGTGCATTCTTGTCACCCTAGCACTCCCAGAGCTGAAGGTTCCAGAGGATCAGGATTTTAAGGTTGTCCTTGATTACTTAGCAGCATCCAGGCTAGCCTGGGATATGTGAGACCCGTCTCAAAAGGAAATAAAAGGGCTGGAGAGGAGGCTAATGAATAAAGTGCTTGCTGAACAAGCATGAGGATTGGAATTTGGATCTGCAGAACCCATGTAAATGCCTATCAGGACTGGGAGGTAGAGGCAAGTCCTGGAACAAGCTGGCGACTTGACTCACTGAATCTGTGAGCCCTGGGCTCTTGTGATGAGAGACCTGCCTCAGTTCAGGAAAGGAGAGCAGTTGAGGAGACACATGAGGTCAATCTCTGACTTCCACCTGTACACACACATGCATGTGTAACCACGTACAGGTACACCCATACTTAAACACGTGTACACGAAGGAAGGAAGGTTTGATTCACTAGAAAGTGAGGAGACTGTTTGCCCTCAGACAACAGTGCTGTCCGAATCGCCGCCGTGTCAGCAGGGCTGTGATTCTGATAAAAGAAGCAGAGAAGCCTGTTGAGTTCAGCTTATGATCTGCTTGCTCTGCTGAGGCAGTTAGAAAAGCCCTCTTAGTTCCTTTACAATTGCTTCATTTAAGACTCTTGTTTCCGCCCCAGGGACAGGCATGCTGTGGCTTAGTGGCTTCCTCTGGCTAGCCAGCCATGAGAGGGGCCTTACCTGCCAGTTCTCCCCATGCTTCTGCTGCCCTGTGGGGCAGAGTGCTCTCACTCTTGTGCTGGGCTCTCCCTTGAAGTAAGCCACTGCCTCAGGACAACAGGGAGGTATTCCTGTGACTGGGCATCTTAGGAGTAGACCCTCCACAGTGCCATAGCAAAGTACCCGTCTATCACTGCTGTAGTCCTTTCTGTTTTAGGTGTTTCGTTCTGTTGCACACTATATAATATGTGTGTGTGTGTGTGTTTCAGGTCTTGATGATGATGGCGACCTTAAAGGTAATTATTTCTGTCCTTTGCATACTTTTCAGAACAGAAGTTGGGGTTAGGAACCTGCAGATTGTAATAAATAAATTTTGTCTACTTTTTTTTAAACTTTAGGTGGAAATAAAGCCTCCACTCAGGGAAACGGTGACTTGGCAACAGAAGTGGCAGCCAGCAATGGGTACACGTGCCCTGACTGCAGTATGCTTTCAGCAAGGACAGATGTGCTCACAGCCCACCAGGCCACCCATGTGCCCACCTCAAGGGTTTACTCCAGGGACAGGAATTCAAAGCAACGTAAGTCTCCCCACTGCCTCGTGCTTTCTTTTCTTGTAAAACTGACTATAGGGGCACCTGGTTTCCAGTTACAAAGCAAACTATGGGGCTGGTGCTGTGGCACTCAGGAGAGCCCCACATCGGGTGCCAGGTCCTAAAGCCAACCCTGACTGTAAGACCCAGTGCTGGCACTATTTCTTTCTTTTTTTTTTTTTTTGGTTTTTTGGTTTTTCAAGGTAGAGTCTCACTCTAGCCCAGGCTGACCTGGAATTCACTCTGTAGTTTCAGGCTGGCCTCAAACTCACGGCGATCCTCCTACCTCTGCCTCCCAAGTGCTGGGATTAAAGGCGTGCGCCACCATGCCCAGCAGTGCTGGCACTATTTCTGCTACAGGCGTGAGCTTAAAATTATCCTCTAAAAGTTAAAAGAAATACATCCCGATTAGCTTTGTCCTACTTGTCTTCTCCAGTTTGCACTTTCTGTTACCCGATTTTTGTGCCTGGAAGAATTTAACTTCTATAAATTTGGACTTTACACCAGCAAAAGAAATTTTCTACTTTCATGGCCTCTAACTCATTGCTGTCCTGTATCATCACAATAGAACACACAGATGTCTTTAGGAAGCCAACTTCCCCCAACAGTGGATACTGGGGTTACAATGAGGGCCACTAGTTTGATGCTTTTGAGATAGGGCTCTTCTGAGAATGTACAGTTTTGGGAAGACAACAGGGCCTGGAGTCCGGATAATAGTGTCACAGGACACAGAAGAGGTGGGCAGCAGTGTCCTGGCTCTACTTGCCTTTGCATGGAGACCCTCACAAGTGGCTGGGAGATGAGTCTGCCACGAGGGTGACCACAGACCCCGCCCTTCTGGGTTCCATTCATGACTGTGGCCAGGAGCAGTCAGCTAGCACTCAGCCCCTTGGTGCCAGGCAGTGTTGGCCTATGCTCCTTAGCTCAGCTCGTCCTGAGTGTCTTCTGTTTAACAGTTTGTAACAGGAAGCTGATGACCATCAATCTGAAAGCCAGGTGTGCAGTCCAGCCACACTTAGCTTCCACGCAGACTCCTCCACTGCACCTAAGTGTCTGCTAGCCCAGCACTGTAGTCTGTGTGTAGCTTGCTGCTTTAGGAGTTTGTAGGCAAATTGAGATTAGTTTTCCTACTTTTTGGTGCCTGTCTGAGGATGTGTGGTTATACCACCAACATCTGGTCTGTTTCTAGAAGAACATCCAGACTTTTATGTTTGTGTACGTTGAAATGTTTCTCTGATGTGCTTGCTTGCATGTGTGTGCATGGGCCTGGCTCTGGGGTGGGTGTGCTGGAAATAGAACACTGCCCAAGATTGTGTGCAGTTCAGTTTTAATACATTCTTCCTTCTTTGTTGAAGGCTGGCCCATCTTGCTGTCCTTTCCCTTCTCTCGCTTTTTTTTAGTGCTGGGGATGGAACCCAGGATCTTGCTATAGCCTTGGCTTGTATGGAGAGCTTCGTCAGCTCTCCATATTTTTCTTGTGCATGAATCTTGCCAGTTTGACAGTTGGAAAACAGAATTCTGTTTCTGACTGACATGTATTCAAGGGGAACCTCTGAATTCTTACTGCCTCTGTAAAGCTCACACTGGATGCTGCCCCGTGGAGCACCTTGACCTGGGGCTCATTACCCAAGTTTATGTTTCTGTCAGGACGATACTCTAATTCACAATTTTTTTTTTAACTGTTCCTGAAAATGTTAAAGTGCTCAGACTTCACTGGTTCAAGCTAGCCTACTGCCCTGTGCTCTGTACGCACTAAGTGTCTCTGGGCCAGGGAGTAGAGAAGAGCCCAAGCAGAAGCACTTCCAAGGCCTGTTGGAATGGACAGTGCACATACTCACCCCCTTCACTGTCCTCTACTACATTAAGAAATAGTTTTCCAACCGAAGAATTTTTTGAGGACTTTGGCTTATAGCATTTCAGTACACAAAGTTCGTTAGCAGAAAAGGCCCCAGGGTTCCACTGCTCCTCATCAGCTGCAGGTACTGTGGGAGCCAAGGAGCCTTTGGTTCGTAGTCTGTGGGTCAGAGGTCATGTGGGGAGGCCTGCAGCCTGCACAGACCATGCTGGAGCCTGTGGCCTTGCTTTTTGTATGGGGCTAGTGCCACAACTTCTGCAGCTCTGCTTGGGTCTCTGGTCACTAAGCTCTTCCAGGTGCTTTCTCTGGTGTTTACTTTTATATTTCTGCTGCTCTTGGAAGGAATAGTTTGGTTATTTGGCTTGCCAGGGGCAAACATGGATGTGGAAGAAATAACCTGTATTCACGGTTTTTCACTAGGCGGTGCATCTTTCTACATGGATAGGATTTTGTGGCTGGCCAAATACACATCGTCGTCTTTTTCATCAGTCTTAGTTCAACTTTTTCAAGTGGTTTTAATGAAGCTTAATTATGACTCAGAAACTGACAAATTGAAAAGCTATGAATCAAAAGATTATGAATCAAAAAGCTATGAGTCAAAGAGCCATGAATCACAAGGTACTTAACTCATTTTTTTCCCTCCTTTCTCCACCAAATACTGCTTTCAAGGTGGAGAAAACACTGCTGCTCCTCACCAGGCCTGTCACTCACGCCTCCTGTGCTCTCCATGCTGCTTTCTCATGGCTCTTTTCTGTGGGTCTTTTATTGCGGGAGTTTGTGAAGGTGCTGGTGTGATCTGTGTATAGTACATTTTGGTTTCCTGAAAATTGACCAATGTTTAAACATTTTAAATGCTTTTAAAATAAAAAGCTAATAAATTCAGCTTTAGATTTTTTAAAAATTATTTTTAAAAATATTTATTTATGAGAGGGAGAGAGAGAGAGAGAGAGAGAGAGAGAGAATGGATGGTGTGCCACAGCCTCCAGCAAATGAACTCTACCTTGAGCACTGGCTTTACTAGGAATCAAACTTGGGTCATTAAGTTTTGCAGGCAAGCGCCTTCATTGCTGAGCCATATCTCCAGCTCTTGACACTTGCTTATTAGTCTTTGAAAGCAAAGCCATTTCAGTCAATGCTGTTTGAGAATCTTTCAGGCCAGCCAGGCGTGACCATCTAGCTCGTGCGTGTTATCCAGGTGGAGCTTTTCAGTTCTTTCATCCCAGCCAGAGCCCGGTCAGCTGTGCTCACCGTGCTGCAGGAGCACTCTCAGGGAGCGTCTCCGGGCGCTCTGGCCAGTGAGCTTCCTGTGCCCCTTCCCCTCCTGCGTGTGTTGCAGCCCATCATGGTCACTGTAGGAGGATGACAGCCCAAGAGCTTTCCAGAGAGGACGGCCTCTCCATTGTGGACGGGGAGTCTCTGTGTGAGTACGGTTTCCTCCTCGATGGCAGCACTGCTTTTGGAGGGTCTTGGCCCTCTTATATTGCTGGGCGGCTAGCTTGCAAGAATGCACAGTCCATGTGAACTCGCTCAGTCTTCCGCTTCGCTCTCCATCTTACAGGGGAATCACCACTAGACGTGCTTGAGTTTGTGATGACTAACTTACTAGTTTTCAAACTGTTCTGTGCACTGTGCTGATGGATGAGCCTTGCATATTAATCTGTCACTCCACCCCTTGTTACCACACCCACAGGCGATGACTGTAAGGGGAAGAAGCACCTTGAGACCCACACAGCTATCCAGCAGCCATCCAGGCCTCACAGGGTGGCAGGGGCTCTAGGGCGCCTCTGCACCTACACAGGTTGTGCCTTGTGCCTTGTTTTGTTCATTCGTCCTTCCCATGCCTGTCCACAGTGCTGCTGTGCCTGTTTGGTTTGTGTTGTGGTTTCAGTTGTAAAGCATTTTGTTTGAAAGCAACCGGAGACTACAGGGCATGGTGCCTGCTGTCATTCCAGTTCTCAGGACATTGAAGCAGGAGGATCAGAAGTCGGAGGCAGCAAGACCCTGTCATAAACAACAAACTACGTGGAATCTCTTGAAAAGCTTCTTTGTAAATTTATTGTGAATTTGATATGAGAAACAGTTTCTTTAAGGAGAGATTACAAGTTCAGGGGGCTTATTACCCCCTGCATTGTGTGTACTCTCGCAGCTCAGCCCCTCACTGTGATGATTGGCGCCATCTTCACAATGCTATAGAAAAATGGATGCTTTCCAGGTCTTGCCTAAAACTTTTCCTGGCAACAGGGACACATTTTTCATCCTAGGATTCTTGGTTTTGCTTTATAAGCTGAGTTTCAAAAATAACTGTCATGCCTAAATGTGGGCATTCAGGAAACAGGCGGAAGGGTCTCCAATGTGTGCTGCCAGCCTGGAAGATAGAGATCCTGTCTAAGACCAAAAAATTTGTCCTGTAACTATAATAAACATGCAATTCTTTTTAAAAATCTTCTTAGATTGCATTTCCTTACATATCTGCCATGTTGAAATTACTTGATAGTTTTAGGCATCAGTATACAGATATCAAGTTAATATAAATGTAAGACTTCTAGCTGTCACTCTTCAGAAAAAAATGGAATACAGCTGATTTGGAGCTGGGTGTGTTAGTGCACACCTTTAATCCCAGCACTTGGTACTTGGGAGGCAGAGGTAGGAGGATTGCCATGAGTTCAACGCCACCCTGAGACTACATAGTGAATCCCCAGGTCAGTCTGGGCTAGAGTGAGACCCTACCTTGAAAAGCAAAAACAAAACAAAAAGCACTTCGGGGCCTAAAGAACATAAAGAGATCCTGTCTCAAAAACGTGGGGGAGGCAGGGAAGGAGGACGTTAGTTTTGATGTGTATCGAGCAAGTGGTATTGGTGCTCTGTTCACTGTTGTCTGTCATCCAGTGGTGCTACAGTCATTATCACGAGAGAACATCTGTCTTCATGGTAGCTTTCACCTTGGTCTTTGAGTAACTCTAGAGTCCATAGAATTTCAGCCATCCTTAAAAGCCTGCATAAGCCAGAGCTTACCTTCCAGGCCGCCAATTGGGTTGAGGCCACTGCATCTAACCTGTTAAGAATCTGCAGGCAAGCCGGGCGTGGTGGCGCATGCCTTTAATCCCAGCCCTCGGGAGGCAGAGGTAGGAGGATCACCATGAGTTCGAGGCCACCCTGAGACTACATAGTGAATTCCAGGTCAGCCTGGGCTAGAGTGAGACCCTACCTCGAAAAACCAAAAAAAAAAAAAAGAATCTGCAGGCAAAGATAGGCCTGTGGTACATCCAGTAATCCAAGCACTCAGGGCCTGAGGCAGGAGGGTTAGGCGTTTAAGATCATCAGTTGCATAGTAATTTCAAAGTCAGCCTAAGCTAATGAGACCCTTTCAAACAATCAGCAGGAACAAAACAATCTGCAGGCAGGAATGGATGAAAGCTATTTGAAATAGGGTTTTTCACAGATCGAGCTCGGATTTTTCTCCTTGAATAGAGGTTTTCTCTTCTTGACTTAGCACCAGGCCTGGATAACCATGTTAATGCGTGCGCTGGCTGTTCCAGTCTGTCTGACGATGCCTTCTGCACCTCTCTGCTTCAGGTGGCCTGTGGACACAGGCGCTGCGCAGGACCGGAGATGCTGTGTGGTCTGTCGCCCAGACGGTGTGGTCGGTGCTCTGGCTGGCTGTCACTGCTCCAGGTGATGCTGCTAGTCTGTGCTAGTGCTTTCCCAAAGCTCAGGTATATGGGCACCCTGTTTCTCTGAGTTCTGGGTGCAGGGGCATGCGGCTGCTTGACTCACAGGACAAGCTGCATAGATGTGCATCTCGTCTTGTGTGCTGTCACATTGCTCACTGTTCTCCTGCCTGGTGGCTAGTGTCTTCCTGAGCTTGTCCCTACCTGTGTTAATTCACTCCAGTAAACCTGCCCCCAACTTCTGTGTGGCATTGAGGCCTTCCTGGAAATATCCCAGGAGTGCGGCTTCTCCAGCATGTTTCCTCAGAATGCTTGCTCTTTTCTCTCTTAGGGAAGGCAGCCTCTGGAACATTCTGGTGGCTAGGGAGTGGATGGTACCAATTTGTTACTTTGATTTCTTGGCTGAATGTATTTCTTCTTACAAGGTAAGAGTACTGACACCATGGTAGCATGGGGTCAGTTGGTTTTGTCAGTTGCAGGCTGCTTTATGATCGTGAGGCTGATTTAGTGTCCACATTCATACATAATTTGAAAGAAATTTACACATGTGTGTACATGTGTATGTATATTGTTACACCAGGGTGTCTTGCCACTGCAAACGAACTATAAGCTTATGTGCCACTTGGAGTCTGGCTTTATGTGGGTGCTGAGAAATTGAACTCAGGCCATTGGGCTTTGTAAGCAAGTGCCTTTAGTTGCTGAGCAGTCTTCCCAGCCTCTTTTCTTTCCTCCTTTTTTCCCTTTTTCTTCCTTTCTCTTTTTTAAGGTAAGTTTTCACTCACCCAGACTGCTGTGGAGCTCACTCTACAGCCCAGGCTGGCCTCCAACTCATGACAATCCTCCTACCTCAGCCTCCTGAGTGCTGTGATTACAGGTGTGTGCTACTGCACTGGGCAATATGTACTTTATATTTTATAAAGCGCATTCATATGGTTTAATTTTTCAAACAAAATGGAAAAGGCAGGTGTCTAAAGCACAACCAGACACGTGTAGGTGTCCAGCTAGAGACCCAGTCAGGCCTAGAACCCAGGTCTGTGTGCCTTTGCCCTCGTGAGGTTCCCAGGACACCAGCTCACTGCAGCTCGAGGTGGTTCTACATTGTCCCTCACATGCAGGTGGCTAGTGTGCTGTAAGGGAAGGGCCTTCTGGGGTGTGGCCATGCCTAATGTGGATGGGGGTATTTGGCAGAAAATTATCAGCAGAGAGAATAGAAAGATGAATTTTGCCTGTCTTTCCCAATTTCTTAGGTGCCTTCGAAATATTTGCAAGTTTTTTGTTTTGCTCCTCCCACTGCTACTATTACTAAGTGAGTATGTCGTGGCATGATCACCTTGGGCATGTGCCCACTGTGGACGTTGGCGTGGGGATGCAGCATGCCTTGTACATGTGCACAGCCGTCTACCTTTTTCAGGTACTGGTCTCTTTCTGTGGGGCCAAAGCGACATCTTGTCATTCCTTCCGGTGCTGAACTGGACAGCCATGTACACGGCGCAGCCACAGGTGGATAATTCTGAAGGCAGGATTGGGCCTGAACCTTCTCCCCTGGGCCTGCCTCCTCAGGTAACCAGTTCAGAACCTTTCTTTGTTTTCAAGGTAGGGTTTCATTCTAGTCCGGACTGACCTGTATGAAACTCTAGTTCTAGGCTGGCCTCAAACTCAGTGATCCTCCTACCCCTGTCTCCTGAGTGCTGGGATTAAAGGGGTGTGCCACCACTCCCAGCCAGAGCTTTTTAACTTGCTTGTGAACCAGTAGTTATCTTGGGCCCTGATTTAGAAATTGTTTTTAAATGTGAAAAAAAAGAAAGAAAAAAACGTTTCACAGCTTTTCAGATGCTCTGAAATAGCTCAAATCTTACATAATCAAAGGCCATTTCTCAGTTTTAAGTTAAGGACTAGCATTCTTTACTGGTGGTTTTGCGTGTTTCTCAAGTGTTTGCCAGCAATTAACACCCTGCTGTTGTATCCTCTTTGTATTTTGTTTTAATTATATATTTATTTGCATGTGTATGTGCACACACAAACCAGGGTCTTTTGCCATTTCAAATGAATGCCAGGTGTTTGCATCACTTTTTTGTCTGATTTTATGTGAGCGCTAGGGAATAAAACCCAGGCCAGCAGGCTTTGCAAGCAAGTGCCTTTAACCACTGAGCCACCACCCAACTTCCCTTTCGTGTCTTGACTGAGATCTCCTGGTTGTGCCTCAGGATGGCTTTGGGGCTTCCCAGAGGCATCGGGAGAGTGACGTGAGGCAGCAGGTGGCTTCTTTGACTGCGCAGTGCCACAGCTACGACCAGAGACTTGGGGAGTTGACCATCTTACTCCAGAAGCTGCAGATGCGTGTGGACCAGGTGGACAATGGCAGGGAAGGGCTGTCACTGTGGGTCAAGGATGTAGTTGGACAGCATCTGCAGGAAATGGGAGCCACAGGTGCACCTGACACTAAGGTAAGGCCCAGAAGTCCTTTGTGCTTCCTGTCTCACACATTGCCTCACACAGACAGTGAAGCTTGTTAAGGTACTTCAATCATTGTCACACGATACTTCATGGCCGGCAGGAAGCAGAGAGAGGGAGGGACCAAGACAAAATATGCCCTTCAAGAGAACACCCCCAGTGACCCACTTCCGAAAGTTACCACCACCTCCCATAATGACAACAAGCTCTGCCTATTGATTCAGTCAGACCCCAGGACCCAATCATCCTCATTGGTTAGGTCTGCTGGCTGGGGAGCAAGCCTTCAACACTTACATATCCAAACACGAATATAATAAATAGTGTTTTTTTTCGTATGGTCTAGTCACGGAACCCACGGCCTTGCACTTGCTAGGCAGGCACCTGTACTCAGCCCCAGAGGCTGGACATCATCTCTGCCACCTGTGCTCGGTCCCATCCTGCCTGCACAGCATTTGCTCTGCTGGCACTGGTTTGAGTTTTCCAGTTAAGGTCTATGGTCTGGAAGCAGTTTAAGATTATGGGAGGTAGGAGTCAAGAGCAGCTACTCTGGGCCTTCAGTTGCTCCTGTCAGTGCTTGCCTCTGTGTTCCCAAGTGGTATAATTAAATCTTTTGGGTTGAGATTTTGAGACCACATTACAGCCTGTTTCACCAACACTACCCCTCTCATGTTGTGAAGGGCCTGCTCTCCAGCTGTCAAGGTCACCCTTTCTTTTTTTTTTTAATATTTTATTTATTCATTTTCAAGCAGAGAGCTAGAGAGAGAGAGAGAGAGAGAGAGTGAGAGTGAGTGAGCGAGAGAGCGCCAGGGCCACCACCTTGTGGGTCTGGCTTATGTGGGTCCTGGGGAATTGAACCCGGGGCCTTAGGCACTGGAGGCAAGTGCCTTAACTGCTGAGCCATCTCTCCAGCCCAAGGTCACCCTTTCTTGAAAAGTGGCCAGTGGGACCCCTGGGAGTGGTTGTGTGGGCTGTGCCAGCAGCACTTGGGATATAGGTCTGTAGTAACCCTGGAGGAGCTCTTGTCACAGTGGGGCTGACCAGTCTCCACTGGCAACATGCTTACCAGCTGACTTGCTCTAGGCCTAAGTTCTGCTGTCTTAGCCATCACTGGATGGGTCTTGGTCCTGGTGGAACTGAAGAACTTCAGCTGGCACTGGGGATGTGCTCACATCTGCCATACTTGGACTGTTTGCACCCTTCAGAGAACACTTGGTGCTGGGCTTTGGCTCCTCCTAGCCAGTTTCTCATCTGTACAGTTGGTTGGATTTCATTAAGACCCAATTTACAAGTCACTGTTCTGTTCCTGGTGGACAATTTTTATCTGCATAGATAGGAAAGGAAAAGACCATGTCTGAGCTCGCTGCTGCGAGCAGACCAGAGCGAGATAGGATGGCCTGACAGTGGCCCAGCTCAGAAATGGATGTGAGGAGGAAATGCAGCCAGAGCCCTCGGGCTCTTACCCTCTAGGCAGAACAGTTGTGTGATGTTAACACTTACTAGAACATGTGGGTCTCAAGCAGCACTGCCTGGCAGTGTGATTGGAGGCACTCCTGTGGAGGTGGTACCACAGTGGTCTGCTAGCCTTCAGTTATGTGGTTGTCCCCTCTCTTGCAAAGAACAAAACAATGTTATGTTGTGCTTCATTGCCTAAGTTTCATATAGTCAGGGCTACTTGTATGTTAGATTCCAATAGAGTTAGCCCATTCTCCTTACCCAGCAGAAATAACAGAGCACATGGATCCCCAGAGTCCAGAGACAGGCAGCCTGTGGTCTTGTCCCCTGAACCACTGGCATGTGTGTTTCTTGGATCTTGGTAATTTAAAAGCCTGCCGCAGGCTGCATGTGGCCGTGTAAATTTAGGGTAATGCTAAAATAAGATTTTACTAGCTGGGTTTCTCAGGGGCTTCAAGTGTGCCTGGTGACTGTGTGCTAGACGCTCCAGTACCAGGAGCTCTGTCCTGGCATGCTCTGTCCAACAGTGCTGTTGTTGCTGCCAAGAAGCCAGTTGGGGCCAGTCTCTCCAAGTGTCTCACCAGCTGCCCATCCAGCTGGCCTTCGTCCCTTTGCTCTGGCATGTCCATTTCTAACCTTCCCTTTGGGGAGCTCTCATAAGTCATGTGGTTGCATTCCTTCTTCCAGCTTTCTCTGCCAGTACTCACAGTACCTGGTGTTTAGAAATCACATTCACTTTCTTAAGAATTACAGAAGGCCTTGCTGGTGGAGCAGACTCCTGCCTCAGCTTCCTGGGGATGACCAGGGATGACAGCCCTACCTGGACTGGATTCCAGTGAGCATGTGTTTCGTGCTAGTATGAAATGGTCAAGGGAAAACAGTGGGTTTCCAATCTGCATCCAAGGTGATTCTACTTTAGAGCAGTGAAGATCACAGTGCCTCGTTGGTCTTGGAGTGTGAATTGGTTTACTTCATGTGTAGTGTCACTAGGAAAGCCATGTGCCATTCTTCTTGGATTGGAGAACTCCCCCAGCAAGAAACAGGGTCACACAGCTAGGGAGGGCCTTCTAAGGGCACTGCTCTACCCTGTGACCATGATGTCCCATAGAGTGACTTGGCCCGGCCTGATGGCTGTGTGTGCTCTTCAGCTTTCTCAACCATGTATTCTTCACTTTCCTTCTCAGACTGACTTCATGACTTTTCACCACGATCATGAAGTGCGCCTCTCAAATGTGGAAGATATTCTTCGAAAGCTGACAGAAAAGTTTGAGGTATTTATTCTCAACCTTGTAATTGGAGCCCCTAACAAAGCAGATTCTGTTATACTTTCTTTTTTTGGTTTTTCAAGGTAGGGTCTCACTCTAGTCCAGGCTGACTTGAAATTCACTATGTAGTCTTAGCTGGCCTTGAACTCACAGCAATCCTCCTACCTCTGCCTCCCCGGTGCTAGGACTCAAGACATGGGCCACTACGCCTGGCCTGTAGTTACTTTCTCAGTGCTAGGACAAAGCTGACCAGTTGATGGGAAGAAAATACTTATTTTGGATTATAGTCTTGAGGGGAAGCTTCATGATGGCAGGGGAATGAGCAGAGGCTGCCACAGCAGGTGAACAGCAGCAGCAGGAGAGTGAGCCACACTTACATTGGCAAGCTAGGCCCTGAACCTTAACACCCACCTCTAGGAACTAACACACTTCCTCCAGCAAGGCTTCACCTAGCATTCAGACGACATGAATTTATGGGACAGCTGAATCAAACCACCACAGTGTGTGTGGGTACAGTGCTGAGGATGGAATCTGGGGCCTCACATACAGAGACAGACAGAATATGAGTGTGCCAGAGCCTCCTGCTATTTCAGATGAACTCCAGATGTATGTATACACCACTTTGCATCTAACTTTACATAGGTACGGGGGAATTGAATCTGGGCCATCAGGCTTTACAAGCAAAAGTCTTTAATCTTTGAACCACCTCTCCAACCCTCAAACAGTTTTTTTTTTTTGTTGTTGTTGTTTTGTTGTTCTGTTGTTTTGTTTAGTTTCCCCCCCCCCCCCAAGGTAGGGTCTGACTTTAGCCCATACTGACCTGGAACTCATTCTGTGTCCCAGGCTGGCCTTGAATTCATGGCAATCCTCCTACCTTTACCTCCCAAGTGCTGGGATTAAAGACATGTACCACCATGCCTGGCTTAAAGCAGTGTTTGTAATAAAAGGGAAATTCAGGGCTGGGAAAACGGCTCAGTGGTTAAGAGTGCCCTTTAAGCATGAGAGCCTAGAAGGGCCAGAGACCACTGGAGTTTGATTTCTCCAGAACCCATGTTTTAGCTGGGTGTGCTCACATACATCTATAACCCCAGCCCATAAAGGGCAGAGACTGGAGACTCACTGGAGCTTACTGACTGAGAAATGGCAGCTCTGAATTGAGGGAGAGACCCTTTCTCAAGGAAGTATGTGGTTGAGCAATAGAAAAGAACTGAGGAGGGCTGGAGAGATGGCTCAGCGGTTAAGGCACTTGCCTCTGGTGCCTAAGGCCCCGGGTTCAATTCCCCAGTACCCCCATATGTCAGACCCACAAGGTGGTAGCCCTGGTGTTCTCTCCCTCTCTCTCTCTCTCTCTCTCTCTCTCTCTCTCTCTCTCTCTCTCTCTCTATTTCTCTGCTTGAAAATGAATAAATATTTTTAAAAAAGGAAAGAAACTCATTCTTTAAAAAAAAAGAAAAAAAAGAACTGAGGATGCAAGGTCACGCATCTGTACACATGTGTGTACATACCACACAGAACACACTATACATACTTTGCATATGTGTACACACACATACAACCCATCAGCCACAATTAATATTTTCTGGAGTTTCTTAGTCTCAAGTGTGCTTTGATTCAGCATATTTGCTGATGTGTTTTATACTGGAAAAGTGCATGTACCTTAAACACAGGCCAGTGAGCTTGATAGACTAGAGGGTTGTGTTGGCTTAAGGTCCAGCCATGCCCGTCCCAGAGCTCTGTGTGTGAAGTGTCACATAGCTTCTACCCATAAAGCACAGAACCTGCTTCACACCATTGGCGTGGGCACTAACCTCTGCCGCAGATCTTGGAGCCCAGGCTCAGTAGAGCTAGGGATGGTGGATGCCCAGGGGTCCACTGGACTTCAATGACGTGTAGCTTGCTGAGGGGTCAGTGGGAGCAACCCTTCGAGATCTTGGGACTAGCTCCTGGTTCCTGACCTTGTTAGTGTCAAGTGAGTTCTGCTGAGCTGGGGGAGGTGCCTTGTCCCATCTGAAGTTAGCAGATCTAAGTCAGGAGAAGGCCAGGGAGTGCCATGCTCAACCCCTTTGCACAGGTGTTCAGAAGAGAAGCTGCATCCCTTGTCCCTCCCTGCTGGTGGGACTGCTTATGAATATGTGAAGTTTTGATTTTTTTTTAGTTTATAAACTTTATTGGAACTTTGTTATATGAACATAATGCAAATTGGTTGTATTCCCATTGGGTTCTCCTCTTTCATCCCTTCTCCCTCCCCCATTCCACTGAGGATCCTCCTCAGTGAGGGTATCTGGTAATCACTGTGGGGTCATGAATGTACCAGTCAGTTCCTGTGGGAAGGACAGTGCCTCACAGTATCAGGCATGATTTTATGAAGGTAGTGATAACTGTTTACGTCTCTCCCTCCCTCCCAGGCCATCCAGAAGGAGCTGGAAGAGACCAAGCTCAGAGCCGATAGGTAAGTCGGCCTCTCATGGTGCTCTGTTCACCTGGAGCATGGTGCCAGGTATCACCTGAAGTCCCTAGCCTTTGGATATCTTTCTTGGTGCCCCTTTGGGGTCATGCAAGGGACAGAAGGCCCCTCCTCAGGCCCTGGGGACCTGGTCCTCTGGAGTCCTTCCCTGTTCCTGGCCTCTGTGGGTGCCATAGAGAGGGCTTCCTGTAGCTGCCAGCCTTTCTGCGCTCAAAGTGTTGAGCCCTGCTCTCAGCAGCATGTTTGCCCCCAGCCCTGCGTCTTCCTTGAGCACCCCAGTTCTGCCCGAGTCTCCATGTTCCTGTAGCTAGATGTGGCTGTGCAGCAGCTCTCACTGACTAAGGGAAACCTTGGTGTCCTCTGAGCCGTGCTCTGGGGCAATGCCAGTGTGGAACCCCCTCCTTTCTCCATGTAGTTTCAGTGATTACTGACTTGGCATGTGAGTGTATAGATTCCAGAACATTGATTTGGACAGGCCTGTTTGAGATGGTTGCTGGCTTCCTTCTCCACAGTTCTGTGCTAGGGTTTATATTCGTAGCTCTCCCTAAGGGTTTCCCTAAAACCCACCCCAGCTCTGTCTTAAGTCCCACTGTCCATTCCACAAGCATGGAAATGCAGGTTCGCTTTATGACTGGGTAAAAACTGGCTCATTTCTGAGGCCATGTTTACAATTTTGAGGAGGCAGATCCACCACCTTGTCCAGGGCTGGAGTGGTTCTTCTGTATGCACCTGGGTGCTGACTCCTTCCTCCCCAATCTTCGAGCAGCTGGGCAGAGGAGCAGCCCCTCCTGGACCGTGTGCAGCACCTGGAGCTGGAGCTGGGCCTCCTGAAGTCGCAGCTGTCGGAGTGGCAGCATCTGAGGGCTGGCTGTGAGCAGGTAGAGGGGCTGGTGCAGGCTGGCCCTGCCCTTTGCTTTGTTATTTACTGTGGAAGAAGACAATCCCTGACTTGGATTTGCAAACCTGTTTCACTGTGATTGACTTCAAAACTTTTTTTAAAAACTATATTGGAAGGGTTGGTTTGTCTGTTTTTGTGGTGCTGGGGATGAACCCAGGGTCTCACACTGAATTGCACCCTCAACGTATACTTGAAGATTGTACGTTTTCAGACAACACACTCATTGCTCCTGAGTTTCCCTGTCTCACCTGGTAACATGCCAGCACCTAGGTATACCCCCATTCCTCCCCCTAATGTGTATATTGTAGATAAGAGTCTGTCTCTCCTAGCAGACCCTCTGTGCCCTGCTGCTTGTGCATCCATGTCACATCTCCTGGGTGTTGACTTGGCCACCATTCACCTGCTGGGAATGGAAGCAAACATCTTGTTAGCAAAAGCCACAGCCAGTGAGACTGTGCCAGGGCTGGGAAAATTGTTCCAGTCCCTGGAACAGGTTGGAGACAGGTTTGTGGGCAGGGAGCTGGGCATGACACAGAAAATGCAGAGGCACCCTGCCCGCATGAGGCGAGAGTAATGTCTTGCCAGTGGGTAGGCAGGCCTGCAGCCTTGGCTAGCGTCCAGTTATAAATACAAGCTCTAGTAAGTGGCAGCTGCACACTTGGCGGTCATCCTGCAGAGGGTCCATTAGTTCTGGGAGGTCAAGGGATTGCATGCACATAATGGGGCCACTTATGAGGAGGGCGCAGGACCAGGCTGTGTCCTGCTGCCATGTGGTCGGTGCTTGTTTTCTGCTTTGCTCCATGCTTGGTTCCTTGGAAGCAAGACAAGTTTGCATGTGGTCACTTGTGTGATACGCCTGGATACAGTTAGCATCATCAGCTTACATCCAACCATGCCCATTCCAGAGTTCTGTGTGTGCAGCGTCACACAGCTTCTAGCCATAAAGCATAGAACCTGCTTTGCACAACGTTCCTTTATGTGGAAATGTCACCACTGGGCGTGGGCACTAGCCTTTGCTGCAGATCTTGGGGCCAAGGCTCAGTATCCCGAGGGCAGGGCTCAGAGCTAGGGATGAGGGATGCCCAAGGGTTCACTGGACTGAAATGAAGTGTGACTGGGGAAATGGTTGAGGAAGTGGTCAGCTGCCCTCCCCTCTGCCCACGGCTCTCCTGTGGGCTTGTGTGATGGAAACCTTGGCAGGTTCTGAGGCAATGTGCTAGAATGATTCGGCTGTGGCCACCCACTCACCTGCTGTTTATGGTGATTTCTCCAGGTAGATGCCCACATCAGAGAGACCGTGCAGCTCATGTTCTCTGAGGACCAGCACAGTGGCTTCCTTGAGTTGTTGCTACAGAACTTTTCTTCTCGATTCGTGAGCAAAGATGACTTGCAGGTGTTGTTGCGTGACCTGGAGCTGCAGGTGCTGAAGAATGTCACCCACCACATGACAGGACAGGCCCCAACGTCTGAAGCTATTGTGTCTGCTATGAAAGAGGCAGGGATTTCAGGAATCACAGAAGCAGTGAGTAGGCACAGATTACCTGGGCTTCTAGCTGGCAGGCTCTGGCATTGTTCTGAAAACAGACTGGGCTGGAATGATGACCATAGCATGATGAGGGTGACACCACAGAGTGAAGGCACCACTGTTGTCGTCATCATTTAGAAGCGCACATTGGGTGCTTTGTACTTGCTGGATCTTCTTGTCCCAAGTGTTCTGTCTGCACTGTGCCTAGGTACAGTTTTTCATGAGTGCAGCTTCCCCTTTTGCCCATATCCCAGCCCTGCCATGCAGACTATTTCACTCACGGTGACAGTGCTCAGGGCTGCCGTGACGAATGAGGTCTGGCTCCTGCCCACCCACTGGTAGTGGCCTTTTGGGGCAGGACTCAAGGGCGCAGTGGCTGAAGTGTCCTATGCCTTTCACTTTAGGTATACAAAGTCCCTGGCCTTTGTTCATGTAACTAACCCCAGTCTCTTCTTCTGGGTCCCCATTGCCCATCCAGCAAGTGCATGTCATCGTGAACAATGCTCTGAAGCTGTATTCCCAAGATAAAACTGGTATGGTGGATTTTGCCCTGGAATCCGGTGGTAAGTAACTCCTAAGGCAAGGCTAGGGACTCGGACTGTCCTAGAGGACACTGGAACACTAGTCTAGGGAGTGCCTGGTGTCTGCTCTTCCCTCCCAGGCAGTCATCTGCTGAGGAGAGTGACAGCTGGGCCAGCATAGTAGCAGGATACACCCAGGATGCTCCCAAGTGCTGTGACTGAGAGCTGGTCACTGAGACTGGGTGCACAGCAGCACTGGTGTTACTTTGGGTCCCCAAAGTGTCATCTGTCACAAACACAGGGCCCTCACACCACCTGTGGGTCTGGGACTACACGACCAGGTCAGGCACACAAGCCCTCTGCAGAGATGTGGGAATGCAGACACCATGAAGACAACCCAGGCAGTTGAGGGACAGCTTTGCCACCATAACCTGTGTGGAAGTGGTGATTTTTGAACTTTGGTATTTGGGAATCACGGGGCTGACTGGTGGGGTACATTGTCTCGTAAAAGATGAACCCCATAAGCCAGATGCAGAAAAGTGGTGCAAGGATATGGTGTTTGTTTGCAGCAACAAGAAGCTGATTGTGCACTTCATAAATAAAAGAAAGTAAGGGCTGGCAAACTCTAGACACATGTGCCACTTTGTGCATCTGGCTTTACTTGGATACTGAGGAACTGAACCCAGGTCGTGGGACTTTTAGGCTTGGCAAGCAAACAAGCTGTTTGAACCACTTAGCCATCTCTCTAGCCCTAATTTTTGTGTTTCTATGTTAAAAGCTAAGCGCAGATCAAAAGCAAAAGGATAGATTTGGGGGAGGAGAAAGGACAGTGGTTAAAGAGGCACAGGTTTTTTGTACAAGTGAAGACTGGAGCCCTGTAAGGCAGAGTTGGCCCTTCAGGTGGGCTGCCTCTGGCTTTTGACATGTTGTAGTCAAGTGCAGAGACGAGTGTCCCTGTGTTCTAGGTGGCAGCATCCTGAGTACACGCTGCTCTGAGACCTATGAGACCAAGACTGCACTTCTGAGCCTGTTTGGGATTCCTTTATGGTACTTCTCTCAGTCGCCCCGGGTGGTGATCCAGGTGAGCTGTCTGTGCATCCGCAGGGTCTCGAGAGGACTATCGTGTAGGTAGAACAAGCGCACAGAATGCATAGGATCCCTGAGTGGGAGGGTCCAGATGAGCAGCGCTGGCTCTGCTCCAGGGTGACCTCTGCTATTGGAGACGCACTGCCAGGCTGAGACCTCACGTGAGGTAGCACACAGTGTGGTGAAGGGCCTTTCAGCCTGTTTGTGGCCCAGCATTCTGCGGGCTGCTGCCCCTGGGATTAGGAGTTCAGTGTTACTCTCAACTACATGAATACAGTGTGTGGCCATTGGAGACTGCTTGAAAACAGGGAGGGAGGGAGGGAGGATCCTCTGCCACCACCAGGTCTCCAGCTCCAGATCTACTGACAATGTTCCCGTGGCTGCTGATCCTGCCATGAGGCTGTGCAGCAGAGATCCAGGATTGAACACCATTGGAGGGTCACCCTCTCGTGCTGTTGTGAGCCCTGGCGGAGTGGGAGCCTCTGCCTCATCTGTGCTGCTGTCCTCCTGCAGCTCCGGCTCACACTGTGGGTCATATGAGTTCAAGGACTTTGAATCCTTGGTGTCACTTCACCTCAGTGATAAAACACCATCTCGTGCTCATGACATGTTTTTGTTTTAAAACATTTTTATTTTAAGGGGGGGGGTGGCGGGAGAGATAGTTTAGCGGTTAAGCGTTTGCCTACACAACAGAAGGACCGGAGTTCAATTCCCTAGTGCCCACGTGTGTGTCCATTCTCTCTCTCTCTGTCAGTGTCTCTTTCAAATAAATAAAACATGTTTATTTATGAAAAAGAGGGAGGGAGGGAGGGAGAACGGATGTACCAGGGCCTCGTTCCACTACAACCAAATTCCAGGAGCATACACCATTTTGTGCATCTGGCTTTATGTTAGTACTGGGGAATTGAACTTGGACAGGCAGGCTTTGTAAGCGTGTGTCCTTAACCACTGAGCCATCTCTCCGTCCCTCATGGCATGTTTTTGAAGCAGTTTCCCGTATCTCTGTTCCCATGAAGCTCCTCTACAGGGTGGCTCTGTCACCCGTTTCACAGGATCAGTCTTTGAGAATAGACGCGGAGCACTGTCAGTAGATCTGGTATAGGAGCCTTCTTCCCCTGCTTTCAAGCAGTCATGTGGCTGAGAGTAACAGTGAACTCCTAATCCCAGGACTCCACCTATCTTGGTGTGGAGCCTTCTGTGGCACAAAAGTGTTAAATGGAAAATTGTAAAATAAGATTTAGGAAGAAATGTTTATAATGAAATATACTGTAAGGGAAGAATTTTGTACCAAGTTTTTATAATTTGGTATCTGGCAAACTACATTGTCAGGTAGTTTTTAACTGTGGTCCACAGAGCCAGGATGGGCTGATTGTACGCTGTCAGTACCCACCCGATGGTTCTGAGGCTGGCCAAAATCCTGGGCTTTTGCACACCACATTCATCTTAACACAGGGGTGTTGCAATTTTGGGGTTTTCTTTCTTAAGTGTCAGAAATGGGAACATTTAATACTTCGTGCTTCTTTGTGCCTTATCTCTTGACTTGTCTATAAAGTTGAAAGCAGTGCTGGTTTTCAGCTCTTAACTCATGCTCATAAGAGAACCTAAGGAACATGGTATGTATAGGAGTCGGTACTGTACTAACAGACCAGGCTGCCCTGCTTGGGTACCTGGCCCCTGACCTCTGCTCTCCAGTACTGTAGCCTAGGCACAAAAGTGCATCATTGGTGTTTGTTACAGCTGGACCGGAATGTCCCCGTCTCGGATCTCACTTTGGTTTTGGTGACCAGCCCTATCTTAAAGCCATCTGGGTTATGTCCCATGTATATGCCATCTTGAACAGACAATGCAAAGGTCTCAGCTAGTTGACAGGAAAAGGCAAGTTGCACCTCTCGGTGCCAGCCTGCATTTGCTGTCACTGAGGCAGTGGCCTTCCAGGTACAGGAGCGGAGTTCCCTCTCTCCTCAAAGAGTGTGGCCGTCCTCATGCTTTGGTCACCTTGTCAGGTGGGGATCAAGGAGAGTCACTTGGGCAGATGCCTTTCCCAGTTTGCCTTGTGATTTGGCAAAAATTATTTTACATCCACTTTGGTTCTCTATTTTAGGGGTTTTGTCTGACCTTGGATTTTGCCGTTCTGTCTTTTCCTAGCCTGACATCTACCCAGGAAACTGCTGGGCGTTCAAAGGTTCCCAAGGGTACCTGGTGGTACGGCTGTCTATGATGATCCACCCAACTGCAGTCACCATGGAGCATGTTCCGAAGGCACTGTCACCCACTGGCAGCATCTCCAGCGCCCCCAGGGACTTTGCTGTCTATGTGAGTGTGTAAACAGCCTCCTCAGAGATGCCTAGTCCAGAGGCGTCCCCTACTCGGAGCTCTGCTCTGCTCTGCCCTCGCTCATTCAAGGTCCAGTGAGAGCCATCTATAGATATGGTTATAGGTGATATGGCAGTCAGTGTCCAATCTGTGTACCTTGTGGATAGAATCAGATGTAACTGACAGAGAATTCTGTTCATTACCTTTGTCTATCACCTGTGAAAGATGCTGTAACAACTGTGTTTATACCGCCAATTGATAAAAGATAAAATTTTTTTTCCACTTTCCCAGTACTGGGGATGAAAGCCAGAGCCTTGTGCGTGCTAGCAAGTGCTGCTCTTACATGGAGTCATGCCCAGCCCCTAACTGGCAGGTTCTAGACAAGCCCTTTCCTGAGCCATGCCCCCAGCCCTTGATTTTTTGAGATGTGATCTTGCTGTGTAGGCTCCAGAGGGCACAAGTAAGACCCTCAGTCATCACACCACCCACTGCCCCATTTCCACCAGCCACATGGAAGGATATTTATTCCTTGTAGCTCTCTGGAACTTGCCACCCTTGGCACTATCACAGAGAGTCCCATTGTCACTCTCCATTTTGGATTTAGTTGCCTGTGAAGCCCTTTTCGTTAAGAAATGAAAATTTCCTGTTGTTACTGTGATAGGATATATATGACAGAACCCATTTTAATACTTGTAAAAATTTATTTACTTGTGTATACATATGGACATGCCAGAGGCTTTTGCCACCATGAACAAACTCCAGATGCATGTGTCACTTTGTGCACCTGGGTACTGAGGAATTGATCCCAGGCCAGTAGGGTTTGCAAGCAAGCTTTGACCATTGAGCCCTCTCCCAGCTCCTCCCCATTTAAGTACTTCTATCTAAGTGACTCCACAGTGATATGGGGACTTCCATGCCGTTGCTTAACCCTCTGAGTACTTGTCCCTAGCACTTAACACCTTTCCAGACCGAAGCTCCACTCCCTACAAGCACTTGAACTGCCTGCCTTCTGCTATCTTTTTCTTTCCCTCGCTTCTCCCTCCCTCCATCCTTCCATATTTTGTTCTTGTTGTGTTAGGCAGTGTCTCACTCAGACTCACTGTACTCTCCTACTTCTGCCTTCCAAGTGCTGAAATTAAAGGCGTGGGCTGCCACACCCAGCTTCTCTCTGCATCATGCCATGTCCCTGGTCGGGTGCCCTGAGATCCACACAGGAGTCATGAGGCATTTGTGCTGTGGGGTGGTGTTGGGTGATGGGAAGCCCATGGCAAGTGCCCCTCTGGGAAAGGCCTCCACACCAGCAGAGGTGCTGGGACTGGTGGCTGACTGTGGTTCTTGCAGGGATTAGAACGCGAGCATCAGGAAGAAGGGCAGCTCCTGGGACACTTTGCCTACGATCAAGAAGGGGAGTCTCTCCAGATCTTCCACATGATGGTGAGCATACAGCTTGGGCCTCCTCAGGCTATTGGAAACAGGTGCAAGGATCAGCCCAGGGCCTGGCTTACACCATGGCTCTGCACCTCTGTGAGCCATACACATAGGTCAGCCTGTGTGTCACCAGCTGTGTCTGACCCTCAATACCATAAGGCTTGTGGGGTGTGGCAGCCTCCTGTCATATCCACTGGGGGAAGGGATGACTCGACTGCTAGTCAGAAATAACTGTTATTCCCTCAAATTCAGGAAAGACCTGATAGAGCCTTCCAGATAGTGGAGCTTCGGATCCTGTCCAACTGGGGCCACCCTGAGTATACCTGCCTGTACCGGTTCAGAGTCCATGGAGAGCCTGTCCATTAGAGGATTCCCAGCTTTGTACATGTCTGTATATACCAGGACACTGTAACACTGGAACTTTGGGGAAGAGGGTGTGCAGAGTGCAGGAGCACAGCACCCTTCAATAAATGTGTGGTGGTGGCCTGGGACCTGTTTTGAGTCCTCTGGAGCCAGGGTACTGTACTCAGAGCACCTCCGATGAGTGGAGCCTGGGGGGGCCATTGAATGTATTCACTTTTTGATTTGGAGATGCTTCAGAGTATGAAGCTCTGTTTCCTGACATCAGGACAGATGCGGATGGGCTGGCAGGTTTCAGGGCTCTTGATGCTTCGAGGTTGAGCCCTGTGCTGGCTTCTCCTGAGTGCATGAGGGCAGAGGTCTGCCCTCTGCTCGTCTCCACACCTTTCTTTCAGGGACAGAGTCTGACCCATTCTTCTAGGAGCTTTTCCTTCCCTCACACCAGGTCTCGTATGGGGAAGGGGCTGAGGAGTCCTGGGCCTGGTGTGCATCCAATGGGGCTTGCTGCACTTACACCCTTATAGGACATGGAGTGGGCTTTTGCGTTCACAGAAGGTTGGAGGGACCTGAAAGGGCATTTTCGGTTCAAACACACCCAGACTGCTTGTTCAGGTCTCAGCCAGGCTGTTGGGATTCACAGTACAGACAGGAACTAAGAGATAGCACCCTCCAGGGCCCTCAAGCTGTGTTGGAATCCGCTGAAGGGGAACACTAAGGTGCCACCCTCCAGGGCGACACCAATAACTGTCTAGGATTCTTTCCTACAGCAGCACTTTTCACCAGCTCTTGGGTTTGCCTCTACACCACTGTTGGCCCTTCTCACCTGACTCTTGTCTCAGTTTGGTTATAATTCCTATTTAATATGTAGATTTTATGAGCAGACTTTATAATTGATATATCTAACGGGCACTTAGTGTTCGAATGTTCCACCTCAAGAATTGTTAAGTTCCATTAGTTAAGACAGTCTTGGTGCACCACAAATGCATGCAGGGACACCCTGCCCAGGCTCATGGTTCTGGAGTTTTGGGCTTATTGCACTCCAGCCCATGAGGAACGTGGTCCTCTCTCCTGGGATTGGAGCTGCTGACTGTTCGGCTAGGTCAGGTGACACGTGTTGGAATTTCTTACATAAAACTAAATTGGGGGTTGGGTGGAGATATTTTGAATATTTATTTTTAAAGATGCAAGATAGGACTTTGTGCAATGTATTTTTGTAAGTGCTTTTCAGAATATGTCTTTGGTAGTGCCTCTTCTGCCACCAACTGTTAATATGCTATTGAGATGTTGAAATAAAGAGTTAATTTTTAAAAGTGCATGTGATATTTCAGGTGAATAATAAAGAGTATTTCTTTTCTTATCATGTCTCATCTGTGCCCCTGTGGGAAGGGAGGCACTACTAGGTTTGTGCCCTCCAAGAGCAGGGGCTTTGGGCCTGTGGTCTGGTCAGTGGTAGCACCTCCTGCAGGGCTTTGGGCCCCATCTCCCACAGAGCAGCCTGTATCACCCGTGGTGGTTCCCACACTGATTTAGGAGCGCTGCCCTCATACTCTGCATGCTCACCACACTGTTGGGTACCTTGCTTTTCCCAGTTTTCAAGTACTTTGGAGATCTTGTCATAAAGAACAGCTCTGTGTTCTTACGCTCAGTGATTAAGGAAGTTGCCTGTTTCTCCAGTACCCGTGCAAAACTGGATGCACAAAGTGGTATGTGTATCTGGAGTTCCTATGCAGTGGCTAGAGAGGCCTGTCTCTCTGCTTGCAAATAAAAAAAAAAAAGACTTGCCAGGTGTGGTGGCGCAAGCCTTTAATCCCAGCACTCCAGAGGCAGAGGTGGGAGGAAGCATGAGTTTGTTCAAGGCCAGCCTGAGACTCCACAGTGAATTCCAGGTCATCCTGGGCTAGAGTGAGACTATCTCGAAGACCGAAAGAACCAGCTCTGTGGTTCCTTCAGTTGTATGTGGTTGTGTCACGTTGATTTGACCTTCGTGGATATTTTGATTTCTCCTGTTACAACACAGTAAACCCACTATTAGGAGCTTTGCTTTCATTTGGGGTCTGGATTAGAGAATTCCAGAAACAACGCATGACTGAGATGGCACTGTTCCATCCTGACCAGACGAGTCATCTTTTAATGCCTGTGTGCTTCTTGCCATTTGTCACTGGGTGTGTCTGCCCGTCACATCAGGTAGACCTTTGGGGCATCACGGCTGGGCTCAAGAGACTTGTATGCGGTGGCGTCGCCGCAAGACGGCGAGGACAGGATGTTGGTCCCGGGGACCATCACCACCCATCTGCTTTCTTAAACAGCCTGGGCGCAGCGTGCCAACAGGTCTACCTGGGCTGTAATCCCAGGACTAGGAAGGTTGAGGGTAGAGATCACGAGTTCAAGGCCAGCTTGGGCAAGTTGGTGTCTCGCGAGGGAGCACCTGCCTGTGCCCAAGGTCCCGAATCTGATCCCCAGCGCGTAGAGCGCACGGCCGGCCTCTTACCTGCCCTGACCGCGAGGCAGCCCAGCCCCCGAACTCCAGCCGCCCTGGAACGTCCTGAAACTCGTCTTCACGCGCGGCCCACCAGCCAGGACCCACAGGCGCAGACCGGCTTCGGGTGGGGGCCGGGCTGGGGTCCCGCTTGCCCGCCCGCCGGCCGAGGCATTGTGCAGTGAGCAGCGCTCCCGCCGCCGCGGCCCCGCCCAGGTCACGTGGCCGCCGCCGGCCCCGCCCACCGACGCAGCGCCGTCCGCGCGCGCGCGCGCGGGCCCTGGGCCCCGATCACGTGCAGCCCCGCGCCGGCCCTCTTTCCCGAGACGCCTCGCGGCCGCCCGGACGGAAGCCGGGAGGCGCCGCCGAGCGCCTGCGACAGCGTCAGCTCTGCGCGGAGCGCCGGCCCATGGCGGCGGCGGCGGCGGCGATGGCGGAGCAGGAGGGCGCCCGCAACGGCGCCCGCAACCGCGGCGGCGTGCAGCGCGTGGAGGGCAAGCTGCGGGCCAGCGTGGAGAAGGGCGACTACTACGAGGCGCACCAGATGTACCGGACCCTCTTCTTCAGGTGGGCGCGGCCCCGCCCCCGCCGCCGCCGCTCGGCCCGCGCCGCGCCGCCCCTCGCCCTCATTGGACCGCCGGGCCGCCGAGCGGCGCGGGCCGCGGGCCTCCCTCCCGGGCCCGGGCTTCCCGGCTCCCGCCTGTCCTCGCTCGGCCTCTGCTTCCGACCCTGCCGAGCTGTCGGGTGCTGGGCTTAGCGCCGCTCCCCGGTCTCCGCGGGCCGGGCCCTGGGTGCCCTGTCCGCCCTGCGCTCCCCGATCTCCGCGGGCCGGGCCCTGGGTGCCCTGTCCGCCTTGCGCTCCCCGATCTCCGCGGGCCCTCCGCGGGCCGGGCCCTGGGTGCCCTGTCCGCCCTGCGCTCCCCGATCTCCGCGGGCCGGGCCCTGGGTGCCCTGTCCGCCTGTGCGCTTCCCGATCTCCGCGGGCCGGGCCCTGGGTGCCCTGTCCGCCCTGCGCTTCCCGATCTCCGCGGGCCGGGCCCTGGGTGCCCTGTCCGCCCTGCGCTCCCCGATCTCCGCGGGCCGGGGCCCTGGGTGCCCTGTCCGCCCTGCGCACCGCGGTCCTGGGTGCCCTGTCCGCCCTGCGCTCCCCGGTCTCCGCGGGCCGGGCCCTGGGTGCCCTGCCCGCCCGTGCGCTCCCTGGCTCGCCCCCCCCCCAGTCTCACTCAGCCCAGGGTGTGCACTTGGCCGCCACACACACCTCCTAGTCGCCTATTCCTTTTTCCAGGCTTTCTTGTTCAGGGAAGCTTGAGGTTCACAGTAAACTGTAGAGGGATGTCACTACCCATCTCTGACCTGGGGGTCCCACGCATGGCAGGATGGCTTTCGCCGTCTGTAGCTCCATCATGTTGCCAGCATCGGGATGTGTTCTGTGCTGGGACGATAACAGCGACAGTGTCACCAGCATGACACTGCGCAGAGTGGTCTCTGACACAAAGTGCCTTCCAGGTGGCTGTGGGTTACATTTAAGGACAACCGTACCTCCTGTTCCCAGGGTGAACCCTGGGCCAGCAAGCAGCGTGGGGAGGACACGCAATTTGTGATCAAGGCCAAGTGTGGGAGGCACCAGCCCGCCCTGGCACCATGTTTCTCCACAGCACTGTTCTGAGCCCTGGACTTGGCAGGTGGGGGATGCGTCCTAGATCCCTGGTTTCAAAAATTTGTTATTTGCTTCACCCCCTGTGAAGTGTAGGTTAGGAGGAGGGACACACTAGTCCCCACTCTTATCACAGGGGACCTGAAGGGCAGCCTTGTTCCAGAATTTTCTGTATACTAAGGCAAATGCTGTAAATACAAATCAGACCGACTACAGCTGGTTTCATCACTACTGAGTGCCCCCCCCCCTTAAACTCTGTTGTTTAATTGACTTAGACAATTGCTTTTCCCTTCAGTTAACAATTAGGCAATTCCAGCACTAGAGAGGCAGAGGTGAGTTGGACGCCACCCTGAAACTACATGGTGAATTCCAGGTCAGCTTGGGCTGGAGCAAGACCCTACCTGGTGGGGTGGGGGTGGGGGGAATTGTTTAGTTTACCTGTAGCAGAAGCAGACAAGTCCCTAGTGTCTCTGTTTCTTTGGGACCAGATCCTCTCAGAATAAACATGGGGTGTGTGTGTGTGTGTGTGTCAGGGCTTGTCACTGCGAATGAACTCCAGACACATTGGCCGCTTCGGGGGCCTGGCTTTTACATAGATGCTGTTGGGTTGAGCCCTCTTTTAACTGCTGTGCCCTGGCCTAGTCACTTAAGTCAAATCTCTCTTCTTCCTGGTGCTGGGATTGAACCGGGGCCGTGCGCATGCTAGCACTGAGCTATATCCCCAACCCCTAAACATGGTGCTCTTGATTTGAACCTTCCTACTGTGACCAGGGGGGTGGTGGGCAAGTGCTGCCTCCTTGCCTTCCTTAGGTTGGATGTCCCTCGTTTACAAGGGACCTGCCACCAAGGGGCTGGAGCAGCCTTGGGCCACTTGGGAGACTGAGTCCACGGTGGCAAAAACCCCTCCACTACTGCCCAGGAGTCTAATACTTCCTCCAGACAGCCCATGTGGGCTCAGGGACATGAGGGTAGGGGTACTGAAGAGATCAGAATGCCCAAGGGGCACTAGCTACAGGGCTGCACTTTTACGCATGAGTGCTTACATATAGTGTACGATTTGATGGATTTTGGCGTTTGAAACCAGAGTGATGGTGCTGACAGCACTCATGCCCTGACCGTTTCTTCCCCCTCTGCCTGCTTTTCTCAGCTGCTCAGTGCAGCTCTCGCCCCATTTCACCCGTATGTGATGGAGCCACAGCACATGGCTCTGCTCTCTGCTGTGTTCTTTGGGCGACGCTGGGTGTTCTGTGAATGTGTCGATCAGTCCTGTCATTTTGACCTGTTTTCGGCCCATAGCCACTGTGTGATGGGGAGGGTGGGGTGGGGCATTGCTCCAAGATGGGCAAGGGTACTTCAGAGCCCTCTGGCCTCTGCCCACTCCACTTGGTGGGAAGACAGGTTGATCTTACTCCTTGCAGCCTCTTGAGCTCCCCGACCTGCCACTGACTGTCCCACAAAGCAGGTCATCCTGCTGAGGTTCTTCCTGAGGACTGACTTGCTGGTCGCGTCTGTAACTGTATCTGCCTCTTAAGTCACATGAGGAAATGTTTAGATGGAACCTGTGGTGCGTGTTGTGTATCCGCCACAGCCCTGGTCCCAAGGCTGTTCCATCCAGCCCTGAGCTCTGCCATCTTCATCTGACCCCACACAGTTCCTGTCACTGCTGTTAACTAATAAATATCTGGATTTTGTTTTCAAGACAGGATTTCACTGTGTAGCCCTTGGCTGGCTTTGAACTCAAGGCTATCCTACCTCAGAACATACTGGGATGTCAGGCATGAGTCACCATACCCAACTTGCTGCTTTTTCACTGAGAGCTAATGAGCTGGAGGCCAGTCATAACCCGTGGATTGCTTGAGACATGGCTGCCAGGAGTCTCTTTGGGGTTGGCAGAGAGCGGTGGTGTGTATCAGCCTAGGTGTATCCCAGTTGCTGTGTTGCTTTTGGGTGTTCTTCACTGTCCAATATTGCTCAGTCTGCAGAGGGCAGATCTGGAGTGGGGCTGGAGAAGGCTGACCACTTGGTTGTCTCTTGGCCTTGGGGCACCTGGCCTGC
>PVHP010018844.1:0-32640 GCA_004024765.1 Zapus hudsonius
GTCCCTGGGGGGACATTGTATACATTCATCCTGTATATTTTACTAAGGCAATTAGAGCCTTAGCTTTTCACTTAGAGCTCCAGTGGGTAATGGTGTGCTACTTAGGAGGAAACAATAAAAATCTGGATACATTTAGAGACAAAGCAAAGAGATGAAAACAAGGTCTGAAAGCATAATGAACCAAATTCCTCCTTCCCAGGCATGCAGGCCCACAGATGCCATCAATATCAATAGAGACCACTCTGGACCCCTTTGTCCTGTGAAGTTCCAGCAGAGGACTGACTCCAAGGGAGCTTTGGGGCTTTTTTTCTGGTTCTTTTAGAAAGCCTGCAACATTCTTTGCACCATCTGAAGCAAGCTAAGGTTACCTAATTATGTAATCCCAAATTTTGGTTAAGTACCTCCTTCCTTATTCTAATTATCACCTATCCCAAATCTCCCCACAGATGAGAAAACAGCCCAGCTGGAGTCCTCAGCATTTTTAACTGCAATGTTTTTAATGTAATTTTTTGTTTTTGTTTGTTTGTTTGTTTTCTAATAGAAATCCATTCAAAACAAACACTTTAAGGAAAAAAAAAGAAAATACATAGTTACTATAATTTAGATGTTTCATTTACTACAGTTTTGAGCTAACAAAGTAGGGCTGCCAAATGGTAAAAGAATTTCAAATTAGTGAGAGATTAAATTTTAAAAAATTTAAAAAAAAACTTGGAAACGCATTAAATACATAATTATTTATTTAGTGTCCTAAAACCAATAAAAGTAGTTAACACCTTAATGGCTGTTTCTCACATTACAGCTTCTATGAATAGATAGATCCAAAGGCATGCTCTTGTAAAGGCAGAGCTGGGGATGAGAATTTAGATAGAACCTGCAAATTCCTATGCACCTCAGAATTTAAGGAGTACCTGGATTCTTGTTTATAAAGTTAAAAATTAAAATTATAGACCACCAGAGGATAAGGTATAGTGGGAGACTTTATTTGAAAGAGAATGGGAAGTTACAGAGATCTCCAGCCACCAGTGTGGGGAGAACACGTGGGAGAGGTTTAACAAAATCTATGCTGTTCAGCTAAACAAGCAGAAGAAGGAAAGATAACAGAGGGCTCCATAATGAGGTAAAAGGTTCATGTGGGAAAATCTTGAGCCTTCCCTCACCACAGCCATTAGGGTTAGGGTTTTTTGAACCATTTTTAACTTCTAAATTTCCAGGCCTTATAAAGGTAAGGCCTTCCCTCACCTCAGCCTGGAAATTCAGAAGTCCTCCTCCTAGAAAGCCATCTGGAGGGAAGAAGAGAGGCTGGACTTTGTTTCAGTGACTTTTAAAGACCTCAGCCAGGTAAATCAGAGACAGCTGGTTGGCCCATACCTGACCAAACAGTTTTAACATCTAGGTTTGAGCTCTAGCTAGAAATACCTCCCACTTAGGGGGAAGGGGGGGGTCAGGCCTGGAGTCTGTAACCTTGCTTTGAACTGTCACACTATGCTTTCATTTCCCAACTTTCAGAAAAAGTAGCCATGTATGTGCTTTCATTCACTGTGGTGAACTTCAGTTCTTAGGACTTGCTCATCCAATGTATCTAATTATTGATACATATACTATATATATGTATATATATAGTATTTACTTAACATTACTATGATGTTTACAAAGCTTATCTTACATTCTACGTTGGTTCAAAGCAAATATACTTCTTGTTTGAGTAGATTCTCCATCTCTTCTTAAATTTTAAAATAATTATTTTCAAGGAGAGAGAAAGAAAGAGAGAATGAAAATGGACACACCAGGATACCTAGCAGCTGCAAATGAACCCCAGGCATATGTGTCCATTTTTGGCATCTGGGTACTGGGGGAGCTCATGGGTACATGTGGGTACTGGAGAGCTCAAGTCCTTAGTGCCCATGGTAGTTTGAATAATGCCCCCCAAAAGAATTAAGGATTTATTAAAATTATTGTCTCCAGGCTTCTGGCTGGAGGAAGTGCCACTTTGGCCAACCTCCTGGGGACTAACCCTTTCTAATTTTTTTTTAAACTGTTTAATTTATTGATTTTTTTTTGCATCTGGGAAAATTTAATCAGTTTTCTTTTTTTTAAATATATATTTATTGTCCATAATGAGTGACATTATTTAGTGGGCAAACCATGCGTTGTTATCCCAAATTCCCCAATTCCCCCCCTCCCCATCCCTGATCAGTTGTATATCCTCCTCCGTGGGCTCTCTGTATTAGTTGGATGTAAAATTGTAAGGATAGATATGCAAAAGAAGAGCCAGAACCCTGACCTGGAGTTCTGCATTTTGTGAATCACAGTGTGCTTGCTTGGTGCTGTTGCTGGGCTTCTGTCTCTGTCTCAGCTTGGATCTGTGAAAATGGGGCCAGCCTTTTTTTTCTTAACTTCCCCTGGGTCTGATAACTCAATAAATATTTTCCTCCCAATAATCAGTGTGGTTTGGAGATTCATCCCAGCAGCATGTGGCTGACTACAACAGTGCCTTAATTACTGAGCCACCTCTCCAGCCTCTATTTTTATTTACTCTTTGTCTATCAATTTTGAATTGATTAAAATTTTTCGTGAGCTAACTCCTGATAGTCTGCTTTATGAGATCTCATGACACCTCCCCCCCCCAAGGTTCTGCAAGTTTAGTTAAACTTTTATGTTTTCTGAAAGTAGATAATTATGGAGTATGCTACATTTTGGGTGTGATTATAGGCTATTAATATCTACTATCTAAGTGCCTATCCTTTCTCCAGAATTTCATGAATGTAATACTCTTATGACTTTCATTCATATGCTTTCAAGTATTTGCAAATCATGTCATTTTAATGTCTTTCTATCACAACTGATTCAACATATTTGTGATCATTGTCAGATTTCTTCATATTGTTAAACCTTAGTGGTAATAGCTATTTCACATCTGTCAATTTCCTTACATAAGAGCATACCCAGTACATTAGTCAGAGTTCTCTAGAGGAACAGAGTTGATAGAATGAATTGTAGAAGAACGGGGATTTATTGGATTAGTTTGTGGCAGTCCCACAATAGCAGTCTGTTGGCCTGTAGTAGTTTGCTTAAATGTCCCTCCCCCTAATAGATTCAAAAGTGTACTAAAGATTTGCCTCCAGTTGCCTGGCTGGAGGAGGTGTCAACTTGGCCTGGCCTCCTAGGGTCCAGCCCTAAGATATTTCTAAGGTAGATGTGAAATTCTGGCTATACATCTACAAAGAGCAGTCTGAGCTCAAGTCTGGAGTTCCTGCTGTTTGCTAGTTGGAGTTTGCTTGCTTGCTTAGGTACTGATGAATGGATTTCTCTCTCTGGTTGGATCCGTGAAAGGGGGCCAGCCTCTTTACCATTTTAAAACTTCCCTTGGATCTGTTATTTTAATAAATGTTTTCCTCCCCAAAACTGTGTCTGGTTTGGAGATTCATCCCACCAGCATGTGGCTGACTATGACAAAGCCCAAGAGTAAAGGAATAGGCAGTGGCTCAGTCCACATGGATGGATGTCTTAGCAGTCCAAATCCAGCAATAAAGGCCTAAAGTCTTCTGAGGGAGCAGCTGATCTTAGTCCAGACTGGAAGACTGAAGAAATTTCATTCCAGTGCTGACAAGGGATAGATGACCAGATTCAAGTCATGTCCAAGTCAGGATAAACACCAGCATCCGGGCAGGAGGAGAAAGAGATTTCCTTCACCTTTATTTAGTTTTAGGGTGGGGTCTTACAACCTTTCCCAAACGTGTTGAATTCCTGTCTCTGGAATTTCCTTCCTGCGCTGTCCTCCCAGGAAGGGATATTTATTTCTAGTTAACATGACTTCCTGAATCTCCTCGGTCTCCTTTCTCTCTTCAATTCTGAGGAAATATGCTACACAACACTCAAGATTACTATGGATTGCTAACAGGTCAAGTTGACAACAAATCTTAATCACCACAGCCAGGGATGTCTATTTACTATGATTCACCTCAGTTGCCAAGAATACAAGTGAAAGCAGTGGTGTTGCGGTCAGCTTTCTGGTTGCTGCGCAAAAAGAACTCAAACAAAAGTGGCTTGTGGAGGAATAGTTTTATTTGGCTTACGGACTCCAGGGGAGACTCCATCCTGGCCAGGAAAACGATGGCATGAGCAGAGGGGTAGACAGCACCTCTGCCACAGCCCTGGAAACAGTGGCAGGAAGGTGTGCCAAACACTGGCAAAGCGAAGCTGGTTTATAAGCCCATAAGCCCGCCCCCAAGAACACAGCTCCATTGAGGTTGTAAAACACAAACTGCCATCAGCTGAGGATTGATTACTGAGAACACATTCATTTGTTTGTGGGGGACACCTGGATCAAACCAAGACAAGTGGCATCTAGCATTTAGAGAGTAGGACATGAAGCCTTTGGATATAATCAAGCAGCAGAGCAAGTGGCTGTGAGAAGGCTGTGTGTGCTTCCCAGAGTGTATCTGGTGATGGAAATTAGACAAAAATCCATGTAGACGTCAGCAAACACGATTGGTACCTTAAACAGGAAAAAGCCTGAATGTAGTTCACACCTATGGGGAAGCTGATTAAAGGCACAAAAAATACACCCAAAGTTTTCTTTTTAAAAAAGTACAGTATGGAAACAGAAGATAGGGAATGAAGGGTAATTTTTCCTAGAGTAAATATGAAGGACCTTATCATGCATCATCATCAACCATAGAAAGTCATGTTGGGTGTAGGGTTTACCATATGTGAGTAGAAGGAATAGCCCTTTCTTTGCCTCTCTGGTTGATTTAATCTATCATGAATTATAGAGTGAATAGTTCTTGTTCATAAAGAAAAGACATCCTTTTGGGGGACATTCTGGAGGCTGAGAGTCCAGGATCAAAGTGATGGCAGATTCAAATTTCTGGTGAAAACAACTTTCTCCTTTGAAGATGGTACCTTGCTGCTGTGTCCCAGAGGGGAGGAAGGTCGTATCCTCATGCCATGGAAGAAATGGAAGGACAATGATGGAACAGCTCTTATAATAACTTTAATCTCTTTCATAAGAGGAGGAGACTTCATGATCCAATCAGTTACTCATATTCTTATTATCCTCTTGTCTTAATCCTATGCATCAGCTACCATATTTTGTCCTCTGAATTTTGGACAAGACACATCCAAACCCCAACACTTCTCAAGACTCCAAACCTCTGTCTAGGTGGGACAAAATGTTTCACATCTGAAACTGAAGAAGACTCTATGAAACACATGAACACTACTCGTGTCCTCAAAACATTCTGTCTCATTAAAATCAAAGAGATCATCAAACCAAAGGAAATCCAAGAGACCTAAAGGAATCTAAAATGACATAGAGTTCAAATATGATGTCATATCCTCATTGAGTCCTGGGACAGAGTAAAGACTCTATGAGAACACTAAAGGAACATGAGAAAAGCATGTGTGTTACTTTACAACAATGTGTGAGGATCTCTATATTCGCGGTAATAAGTATGCAATCAAATTGATATGAAGCATATATGAATATTAAGAGTCTTCCTTGTTACCTATCTTTGCATCCAAAAATACTCTGAAGTTAAAGTTTAAAAATTATATATAGAAGAAAAATGGAAAGAGAATTCAGAAATAAACTGCAGATATATCAGGGAGATGAAATCATAGCATAGAAATAAAAGCTGTAGACTAGATAGATACCCAGTCAGCCAGCAGAAACTCATCCAGAGCTCTGATCAGTAGCCAGGAAACATATTATGGAAGTGTTTTCAGTTTTCTTGACAACATAGTTTCTGTCATGACTACTTAATTCTGCTTTTATGACAAACTAGGAGCCACAGAAACATGAATGAATAACTTTACTTACACAAACAAGTGAAGGCTGGATTTCAGTTCCACATTATCAATTATCCAATTCTGTTTTGTGCTACTAACCTTAGGGCAAAAGTAATCCTGGAATTGAGATGACATAATATTTTCCCTGTTGCTGTGATGGAAAAACTGAGTGACAAAGGGTTTCTTCTGGCTTACGGTTCAAGGGGATACAGTCTGTATGACAGGGAAGACAGGATTGCAGCAGCACAAGGCAACTGGTCACATTTAATGCTCAGTCAGCAAACAGAGTGAGGATTTCTGATGCTCATCTTACTTGCTTCTGTCTAGTAAGTCTGGGACCCCAGCCCAGAGAACGTTGCCAACCACAGTTGGGGTGCTTGCTCTCATCTTCTCATCTAATCTCATCACAAATAAGAGTTCTGTCACCAGAACTCAATTTAATATAAGGATTCCCTGAGAGCTCAACCAATTGAGATAACCTGAGATATTTATTGGGAGTTGTCAAAGTTTCTAGAAAGACCCTGGGTTCTGCTGACCATGGACATAATCTGTGTCTGTGTTTATTCTCAGTGGACACAAAGCCTGTGACCATATTCCCTGACTTGTACCTAGGATGCATATGACTGTTTCTGAACAAACATATCCAAACATTCAATTAGTATCTGACAGTATTAATCAAAGACCTTTTAAAAAATCATAACTTTATGGTATGGCTGCTGCTCAGAAATCAATAATTTATTTTGTGAAGAAAAGAAAACAGACAAGCATTTTTTTCTTTCAGTCTTCTATGGTTTAAGAACCCAATAAAGGTCCAGTGCTTCCTCAGAAATTTGATCAGTCTATATAGCTCATGATATCAAAAAATGAAAGCATGTGTTTGTTGGTGACTTAGCATGCATGTGGACGATATTATCCAGGTGTCTAATTTATGGCCTGGTGGTTGCAAGTGTCCCAAGGTCATAATGAATGCAGGCCAATACATTTGTAGATTGCAGCATCATGTTGCAGTGTCCAAACTTTGGACACCCCTGAGTGCTCCATTCTACAGTGTCTCAAAATAGCTCCACATTTTCTAGGGATCAAGATAACTTCACCACCTCAATCATGATTTCATTGAAACCAGGATTATAAGTATTATTTGTAAAGATGTGTTAAGTAGATCTGGATTGGGGTACAAATCTACCTTTCCCATTTAACAGATCATCATAGAGTTCTCCACTAAGAGAGCTACAAATTCAACCCTTACTATTTTTTTTTCTATCCATAATTAGATACATTGAGTGAACAAATAATGAGTTGATGTCCCCATTTCCCCAATTTCCCTCTTCCCTGTCCCCAATCAGCCGGATATCCTCCTCCGTGGGCAGTCTGGATCAGTTCATGGGGTAGGGGGTTATGGATAGCCTAGGAGTCAACCCAATTCCACTCCCTTTGTATGTTGTTACTGAGGGGATCAATGTCTCTGGATATTCTCCTCCCCCATGGCTTTTATATATCTTTCCACCCTGTCTTCCCCTCAGTTCCCTGAGTCATGGTGGGTGAGTATTAAGGCTGCTTTACTGTTGAGGTCTTAGGGGGCCTCTGTACTTCTGCTTTAGGTTGTGTTGAAAATGTTGGTGTCTGTCTGGCTTATCCTGTGTTGTTCAACTGGCTGTTCAACCCTTACTATTAATTGGAGAAAATCTCAATAGTCATGGAAATTTGAGGGGGAATTTCTTAAATTTGGATAGAGTGTAATTAAGATCCCACAAAGTCAGGTGTTCACCAATGAGGTTTCTGACAGAGACACAGAAGATTATGAGCACCGGCCAGCAATTCATTGCAGCACTGACCCTGTGTACTCTGCGTTGAGGATGGCCACCAAAGAGACTATCAGTCCTTCTCACCCCTTCCTGACCATCACAGGTAGTTAAGTCATAACGGAAATCATTACAACACTCTACAGGTGAGCCATCTTCCCCAAAGTGCCCTCTGCCTTGCATATTGATATATTTTCCTTTTCTTATTTGCTAAAGAATTACTTATACAGTTGACCTATGAAATACACATGATGTTGACATTCTTTTAGACATTTTCATTTACCTTTTAACTGTGTGTCATTGGAAGAAAAGGGGTTTGTATATTAAGAACCTCCACTTCTCTCCAGATTCCATAAACTCTAAGACAATAAATATATATATTCTTACAATGTTTCCTAGACATTTGACATACATCAAGGCCAAGCTAAACAGAATTAAATGAGAACTGATAAAGTTTTGTTAAAAGAAAACTAAACAAGTTTACAGAAATTTAAAACCAATTCTGAGCTGAACTCACAATTTATGATCCATTTGTATCCTACCTATCATCTATGTATTCATCTATCATCTGTCAATTGCATTATGGATTATTATCTATCTGTAATTTATCGTCTGTCCATCCATTATTTATGTATCTACCCACATATTTATTTATTATCTATTCTATCTATAGTCTCGTATCTATTGTCTATCACCTTTCTATCTGAAAACTCTTTCATCCATCAAGTGATCTGTCCGTCTATCATCTCTTCATTGTCATCTATTTTTTTAATTATTTGTCATTTAAATATGTCAACCTCTCACATATTTATCTGTCTGTCTGTGTGTTTTCTATGTCTTGTGTTCTCTTTATGGGTATTTCCCAGGTATCTCCCATGTCTGTGTCTAAGGAAGCTCACAGTTACTGTTGGCTAACATTACAAATGAGACTAGAAGGGAGAGGCATCCACACAGCCTAGAATTAGGATATGATTTTATTTTTAAATTTATTTTTATTTTTTCTTCATTAAGCAGAGAGATGAGAGAGAGAGAATGAGAGAGAGAGAGAGAGAGAGAGAGAGAGAGAGAGAGAACACCAGGGCCACCACCCTGAGGGCCTGGCTCATGTTGGTACTGGGGAATTGAACCCAGGGCCCTAGGCACTGGAGGCAAGCGCCTCAACCATTGAGCCATCTCTCTAGCCCATGATTTTATTTTTAAGATGCTTTAGGGTTAAAATGGGAAAGGTTTATGATGACTGAAGGGTGGAGGTCTCAAAATTAAATGTGTCTCATAGATGAAGTGAAGGCTGTCTAAGAAAATGTCAAGAAGTATGTCATATTGCTCTCAGTTTCCAAGAGTGCCTACAGAGCCCTGGTGGAAACTTTGTAAACAAAGAAGCTACACTACAGCTCTGAATGTTGTCAAGAGCTCTGCGTTTTTATATCAGCTTCTCAACATCACTGGTTACACTTACTGCTGGGAATTCCAACTACAGTTTAACTTTTAACAACTGGTCTTTTGTTTTTGTTTGTTTTTTCGAGGGCGTGGTGCACCTTTAATCCCAGCACTTGGGGGGCAGAGGTAGGAGGATCACCATGAATTCAAGGCCACCCTGAGACTACATAGTAAATTCTAAGGCCCCTGGTTCAATTCCCCAGTACCCACATAACCCAGACCCACAAGGTGGTGGCCCTGGTGCTCTCTCCTCTCTGTCTCTCTCTGTCTCTGTCTCTGTCTCTGTCTCTGTCTGTCTCTCTCTCTCTCTCTCTCAGTATCTCTCTGCTTGAAAAATGAATGCGGTATATTTTAAAAATTATACTTATCATACTTGCTCTAGGTGGTCAGATACAGTAAGAAAAAATATTCTTTTTTTTTTCTAATTTCCTTATTTATATTGGGAGTTCCATAAAGCATGAACATACTTTTAAGGGTACATTACCTTATATAGCAAGTCCTCTAAGCTCAACAAAGTGAACATTTTCAGGGTGGGCTATTGATGATACCTCTTTGTCCACTGTAACTCCTTTATTCATGACACTGTATTTATCTCTGTAGAGACACCACTTCTCATCAATGGAATCTGTTAGTCTTCAAAATTCCAGCTGGCTTTCCTCCTATGGAAGGAATCAGTTGCTTTCAACTTGATGGATAGAAAATAAGGCCAGCGAATCTCTCAAGTATCAGCCTCAAGTTTACTTCTTTTATTTTGAATTGGTTTCGTGGTTGGATGCCAAGGATAAAGCCTTGAGTAATTTCATGGGTGAGTGATATTGGCGGCGGCAGGGAAAGTGACTGGATCAAGATTAGGTGTCTATTTGGTAGGGAGACATCTCTGCCCCTTTGCAACAGAAGGGGTCATATGTAATCAACCTCCAACAGTAGTGCAGACCAGTTCTCTAATGCCTGGTGTCACCTCGTGTGTGTTTGGAGTGGAGCTCAGCAAGAACATAGTGAAGTCAGACCTCACAAGGAGGAATTCCATATGGTTAAACACACAGCTAAGGCCCGTCTATTCCCCTCTAACAGCTTTGATTGTGAAGCTCACTGCATAACCACTAGCTTTCTGGGAGAGGAGGTTGATGGACCTTTGTGGAGGTTTGCCCTGCCCTAGTTATGGAAAAGCTATTTGGCGATGATAGCCTTCTGTGCATATTCACAAGGGATACATAAACATCTATACATATATCATACATACATACATACATCATACATACATACATACATATTGTCTGTCCTTAACTGCATTTTATGAAAATTATAATGAAATATCTTTTTTATTTATTTTTAATTTTGGGATGTCCAGTCTGTCACAAAGCAGATATTTTTTTTCTGGGTTTATTCAAGGACATTTGCCATACTCTATTTTATTTTATTTTATTTTATTTTATTTTATTTTATCTTTCTTGCTCAACGTTGGATACACTGATTGAGCAAATAATGTGCTTATATTCCCATTTCCCTCCCCCCTGTTCCCAATCCACTTGGTATCCTGCTTGGTGGGCAAAATGGATCAATCCATGTAGATCTTTCACCAAGATTCCTTATCACAAAGTCCTCCCACTTCTGTTCTTTTATTAGATATCTGACTGGGCCATTATTCATTGTTAAGAATCAGTATGCATCTGGACCTGAGGCCATCTCTCCCTAAGAGACAAAATGAAAAAAAAAAAAAAACAAGGTGTAGTTTGTGAAGATGTGCCAATGGGAAGATGTGGCAGTTTGAATAATGTCCCCCAAAAGAATTAAGGCTTTATTAAAATTATTTTCTCCAGGCTTCTGGCTGGAGGAAGTGCCACTTTGGCCTAGCCTCCTGGGGACTGACCCTTTCTAATTTGGATGTAAAATAGTAAGGATAGATATGCAAAAGAAGAGCCAGAACCCTGGTCTGGAGATCTGCATTTTGGGAATCACAGTGTGTGACAGTGTGCTTGCTTGCTGCTGGTGCTGGGCTTCTGTCTGTCTCTGCTTGGATCTGTGAAAAGGAGCCAGCCTTTTTTCCCTTCACTTCCCCTGGGTATGATACCTCAATAAATACTTTTCCTCCCCATAATTATGCGAGCTTTGGAGATTCATCCCATGTGGCTGACTAAGACAGAAGATGCCTTTGTTTCTGTTAACGGATAATCCATTGAAAGAATACCGAGAGGGCTGTGGATCACACCTGACCACATATTACAGCTGTTTATTCACTTCTACAGCATGCTCCAGTGTTTCATCTTTACCAACTGGCGATTATGAAGACCTAGTGTAGTAAATGACAGATGCACTGGGCTAGTAGCTGGGTTCCAAACCAAGAAAAACGCTCCATATTGGCATGGTGTAAGTGCTGAGAAAATCAAGTTTAAGTATTCACAGGGTCTAATTTGACAGGAGTGGATATTGTCTGCATGTCTTCATGGGAGGAATGTCAAAGGACTTGTGGGGGGGGCGGATATTTTACATCTGCTTCTGGGGAGGCTATGATTTCCTGAGATTCTCTGGCTCATCGCTGTTATTGCCATTTTATTTATTTTTAAGGATCCAAATCTTTTCTCCTAAAGCTCTAATGTTCCTATGGGAATCCTAGAGAATTTCATTTCTATGGTTTTAACCCGACAGTTGTTCCAAGCAAGCTGGTTTATTCAGTCACATAACTTCCCTGAGAATTTTCCTCATCTTGAGCTGAGGGTTTATAGATGTCATTTCATCTGTTTATTTTATGTGCTGTTGTTGCAAGACATAGGAACCATTCTATTCTCCAATTCTCCTTGTCCCTTAATTAGTAGCAGAGGCTCAATTTCCAATAATCTGGAATCTGAAATGCAAATCAGACTAAGAAAAAAGCAGGCTGCACTTGCTCCATGAGAACTGCAAACCATGTCACAAAGAATCTAAAGAAATGTGTCAGTCATTCCAAACACCTACCTGCTCTGCAAAGCTTTACTCTGTCTCTGTTGTCACAAGTGCACACAGGTGATAATGGAACAGGTGCACACTTAACTCTTGCACCTGTCTTTATTCTGGTATCAACTTTTAGATAGCATATACCAGATCAGTTAGACTGGGCATCACAGGAAATGAAGGCTGAATGGCTTAAACAAGGGGGACTTTCTCCAACGCCATTAGTATGATTTAGGGAATCCAAGCAACGATATTCAAGAATCGTGGATGTCTCTAGGGTCTTCAACAGGGGAAACACTTTCTGAGACTCAACTCATATGCAATACTGGCAGTGCTCAAAACATTTTAAAAAATTTACTAGCTGGCTATACTGTATAATAATTACCTATCTAATCACTTCCTCATTTGCTTTTCATCTGAGTGTGTGCACATTCATACGTAGGCATCTGTGTGGAGTATAGAGTGTATGTGTGTATATGTGTGTGTGCATATTCATATGCATACATAAGTCTGAGCACAGTGTGTGCATGGACATATGTACACATAAGTGTGAGCACAGTGTGCATAGTCATATGTATACATAAGTGTGAGCACAATGTGCATAGTCATATGTATACATAAGTGTGAGCACAGTGTGCATAGTCATATGTATACATAAGTGTGAGCACAGTGTGTGCATAGTCATATGTATACATAAGTTTGAGCACAGTGTGTACATGATCATATGTATACATAAGTGTAAGCACAGTGTGTTTATACTAAACTCCGTGGTCCCATGTCCCCCATTCTCAACCATTTCTCTTAGGAGTAAGCATCAATACCAGTGTTATTGGAAAACCGTTTTATTTTATAGAGACATATTTTGAGGGATGAGTGAAGTAGACCTCAAGCTACTTAAAAAGCACTGAAGAAATGTCAGTGTGTTTAAACTGATATATTTTCATATTTTCAGCACAAGTGGTTTAAATGGCAAGGAGAAAAAAATGATATCCTATCCCAAGTTGAAATGCTGGGAGTCTATATTTATGGTCCCTACTGTTCTTCAACTGAAGTCTTTTATTATTTATTATTCTTTTTCTACTGATATGGTTAGGTCTATTCTACTGCAGTGTTCTCTCTGATGTCCAGGTTTTGATCTGTGAAATCAAGTTCTTTGAACATGAAATTTGATATCTTTGTTTCCAAGTCATTAATCTCAGCTCTGATCTCAATTATTTCCTTGCATCTTGAGCTCCTAGGGTTGGATTTTTCCATCTGTTCTAATGACCTTAGGTGAGAGGATAGGTGGTTGATTTGAGACCTCTCTGTCTTTGTTATGAAGGCATTTAGTACAACAAATTTGTCCCTTAGGACTGCCCTCATTGTGTCCCACAGGTTCTGAAAGGGTGTGTCCTCATTATAATTTGTTTCTAGGAAATCCTGCATTTCCTGTCTGATTTCTTATTTGATGCATTCATTGTTCAGGAGCGAGTTGTTCAGTCGCCAATATCTGTTGAAATTTTTGGATCCTCTCCCATTGTTAATTTCTAGCTTTAATGTGTTGCAGTCTGATATGATGCAGGGATTACACCGATCTTTCTAAATTTGTTGAGGGATGATCTATGGCCCAGTACGTGGTCAATTTTGGAGAAGGTTCAATGCACTGCTGAGAAGAATGTATAATCTGTGTACTTGGGATGGAATGTTCTGTAAATGTCTGTATCCCTAGCTTGCCTATGGTGCAATTTAGCAACTTTATTTCCCTGTTTGTATTTTGTGTGGATGATTTGTCTAGGGATGACAGTGGAGTGTTAAAGTCTCCTACTATGATGGTGTTGGTGTCTATATTTGCTTTGCTTTTGAGTAATTTATGCTTTATGAACTGAGGTGCCCTTGCATTTGGTGCATACATATTTAATATAGTGATGTCTTCTTGTTGGATCGTTCCCTTGACGAGTAGGAAGTGGCCATCATTGTCCTTTTTAATTGATTTCAGTTTAAAGTCTATTTTGTCAGAAATATTAGAGTAGCTACCCTGTTGCTGAAGAAAACAAAGAATGCCATCAATCAGCATGGAGAGACCCTTCGAGGTCCAGAATGGTAACCAGCCCCAACATGGTAGTTAGCGTAGTGCTGGAAGGCACTGCATAAGCTGCCAGGGAAAGCTGGTCAATGACAGCTGGAGTCAACAGAGACCACTGGCAGGAAACACAGTCTGGTACCATGAGTAGGCTGACCACACCTCCTACTGGGAGAGAATATCGAACCAAGAAAAGAACACTTGTACAATGGAGGAGCCAACGCCTGGGGGAGGCAATCAATAGCTTTGAAATTCAGCCAAATATTCTACTTAGTGAGGGGGAGCCCTTAACTGGAACTGGGGACTTAGGGCGATGTGCACTGGGAGCCAGACTCTTGGGCCCCCAATGAGAGATGCACTATGCGAATGATTGAAGAAGAGGCTACTAAAAATAGTATCCATCTAATTCAGAAATGTTTATCTCAGTTAACCTATATTAATCTCACTCTCCAATGGAGATTCTGTTTGTATCTTTCAGAATGCAGTGAGAGAGCTGTGGCTCATCCAACTCTACCAACGAACTTCAGGCCGATAACTGACATCCTGAAAAGAGATGAGCCACCCCAGACCTCCCGTGGAGTATCCATATGGAACCCCACAGAGAATGATGGGATGAACAAGTGACCTGTAGTGACAGCCAATCAGTCAACACAGGTCAAGCCAGTGAGACAGACACCAATGATTTTTGACACAACCTAAAACAGAAGTACAGAGACTCCTGAGATCTCAACAATAAAACAGCCTTAATACTCACCCACCATGATTCAGGGAACTGAGCAGAAAAGGGGGCAGAAAGATTGTGAGAGCCTTGGTGGTGGAGAATACCCAAATTCATGGCCCCCCTCAGTAACAACATACTAGGGCTGGCGGAACCGGGATGACTCCTAGGCTATCCTAGGTCACCAGCCCCAAGGACTGATCCAGACTGCTCAAAAAGGAGGATATCCAGCTGATCGGGGATGGGAAAGAGGGGCATCGGGGATAACAGCTCATTGTTTGCCCATTAAATAATGTAACTCATTATGGACAATAAAAAATTTGATATCACTTTATTATAAGCTAAAAGAGATGAATAATATTTGTGAAATATTTTAAATATTCTATTATCTGGAGATTAATATAGTAGTATATTATCAGAAAGAAAGGTTCTTAATGATCAGAATTCAGGGGGTGGGTAGATGTCTCAGTACTTAGTGCATGAGCTTGAAGTCCTGAGTTTAGATCCCCAGCACCCATGTAAAAGGCAAGCCTAGTGGCACATATCTGTGAGTAAGAGATATGAGGATTCCCTGGGTCTGATGGTTAGTGATCTAGCTGACCTTGCGAGATTTAGACTCGATGAGAGACTTTTGATTATAAAAATATGGTGGAGAAATGATATAGGAACATACCAGACATCAACCTCTGGCTTTCACATGGAAGCACTTACATGTGCACATCCAATTGCACACTCATATGTAGGCACACACATTCAAGTATGTATGAACAACATGCATACCCATCACATACATATGCAAGAAAACTTGAATTAAGTCAAAGAGGTTCATAATGGGAAAAAATAGAAAAAAAATAATATAAGACACCCTAGTAATTCTAAGTGAAGTCATATTAAAAATTGAGTCCTGGGCTGGAGAGATGGCTGAGCAGTTAAGGCACTTGCCTCCAGTGCCTAAGGCAATGGGTTCAATTCCCCAGGACCCACATACACCAGACCCACAAGGTGGTTTCTCTCTCTCTCTCTCTCTCTCTCTCTCTCTCTCTCTCTCTCTCTCTCTCTGCTTGAAAATGAATAAATAAAATATTTAAAAATAAATAAATAAATAAAGGCTGGTTTATTAAAAAAAAAATTGAGTCCTATCTCCCCCAAATCAGTATTTACTTTACCTTGATTTGGAATTTGGATGTTTTGCTCCAAATGATTTCTTTTTGCATCTGATTAGAATATAAAGTAATTATTGCAAACCAGTGATGCACTGAGGTGTTAATCTTGATGGATGAGTTTCAGGTTGGCCCCTTGGTTTGTGTGCTTTGGAATAGCACGTCTTTAACTCACCTGGAAGATCCCCCTGAGCAATACATCTGTTAAGAACCAGTGGAGGCACAAGAAGCTTCTGACCATGGTGAGAATCATGCAAACACATTGTCCAGTGTATACAAAGAATTGAAAGAAGCACTTAAAGCTGCTGTCACTGAAAAGCACTCACTTCTCCCTCAAGCCCTCAAAGCAGCAGACAGCAGACTGAAATCTAGGCACCTCTGGGTTCATCTGTGTCTGTCTCTCTTACTTTGAGTCTCCAAGGGTGTAAGTCAACATTTCAACCTTTCTTCTTTTTTTTAAGTCTTAAATATATATATATATTTATTGTCCATAATGAGTTACATTATTCAATGGGCAAACAATGAGTTGTTATCCCCAATTCCCCAATGCCCCCTCTCTCCATCCCCAGTCAGCTGGATATCCTCCTCTGTGGGCCGTCTGGATCAGTCCTTTCTTCTTGATTACCTTGGATCCCAGAAACAACAAGATTAATCTATAAGTATCTTTTACAAAAGATGAAAATCAGCACCAAGAATTGTCAGTCTTGGAAGACAGAGCACCCCTAAAATCACCACCAAGCATTGTCAATCTTGGAAGATGGAGCACCCCTAAGATGAGAGCCACATGGTGTGAAGAGGAGGCTCCCCAATGGAGATCATCTTCTAGGAAGTATATTTGTTCCTCAGGTGATGACTAATGCTTTATTGGACTATCTTGTAGCACCTGAACTGAGACAAGGATGAGAGGATCCACACCTTGACCAGGACTGCTTAATTGTACACACCTCTTGACCCATATATCAAGTCACACTCTGATTAACCCAAACACACACACCAGTACTCCCAAGTTGGACTTAGAACTCATTTATCCATTCATCTTCCCAAAATATAATTTTGATTTTCACCATTATGCCTTTTAATTGATGCAATGGGATGAGTGTTCAAACCTAGCTTATTGAGACTAGAAATGCCTGGAATTTTCTCCTAAAAACTCTGGTTAAAGGAAAAATCGCAATAATAGCAACAACAGCCATAACAATAACAACAAAAATAAACAACAACAAGAAAAAAATAATGTTTTTATTGGGAAGAGGACTCAGACTTAAATAAAAAACAGAAAAATATTTCTTTATCATATAGTGCCAGAAATTTTCCTAGAGGAGGGGTCAAATTTCATTGAAGATACTTTTGCATAAACGTCTAAAGTAGAGACAAAACTGAGCAATTGAGACCTTTTTTTTTCCCATTTTTTATTGTCCATAATGAGTTACATTATTTAGTGGGCAAACAATGAGTTGTTATCCCCAATTCTCCGATGTCCCCCCTCCCCCTTCCCCAACCAGCTGGATATCCTCCTCCGTGGGTCGTCTGGATCAGTCCTTGTGACAGGGGACCAGGGATAGCCTAGTATTCGGCCAGGTTGTCCTGGCCCTAGTATGTGGTTACTGAGGGATGCCATGCCTCTGGATAGTCTCCTCCACCACAGCTCTCACAATATTTCTGCCCCCTCTTCCGCATAGCAATTGAGATCTTATCAACCAGGATGAATTTTTTAAAAAAGATAATTCAATGAGATTTTTTGGTGAGCAGGAATAGATCTGAGGAAAGAGCTCAAAGAAAACAGAAGGACCAGAATCATTTTGAGAACAGGAATTGGTAATGCCCAAATTATATTCATTTGAAATGTAAAATTTTCCATATTTTTAAACTTTCCAGTAAAGTTTGTATAAATGGGGCTTATTATATTCTTGTGTTGTGTAAAAAAATTCAAAAAAAAATAAAGAAAAAGAAAGGGACTCATTTTCTGTCAGCGACAATAGCAAGAAAATGAGAGGAACTTAAAAATTGAACAAATTCACATAAGCAGGAGTTTAGGACCAGAAAAGAATAAAACAATGATGTCAGCTTGAGAATGAAGGAATCTTTAAGGCTGTGCAATGTACTTAACCCAGGGGAGCTAAGCTGCTGGAACTTTCCACAGTGACTGTAACCAGTCCATGTCTCTGGAGTTCATTACCACATGCTGAAAAAAAAAATGAAGGTAAGTGGTCAAAGGGTGAGCAAGGAGAAAGTAGAGCTATGAAAGACTTAGTGGAAAGGACTCCCAAGAGAAGGCCATGTAACAGTGCAGCTGGGGATTAAAATTTAGATTCTACCCAGCAAAATTCCAATGAACCTCAGAACTGAAGGAGTGCCCAAATTCTTGTCTATAAAGTTAAAGAATTAAAATTATAGACCCCCCAGAGGATAAGGTATAGTGGGAGACTTTATTTAAAAGAGAATGGAGTTACAGAGATCTCCTGCCACCAATGTGGGGAGGACACATGGGGGAGGGTTTAACAAAATCTAAGATGTTCAGCCAAACAAGCAAAAGAAGATAACAGATGGCTCCCGTCATGAGGAAAAAGGTTCATGTGGGGAAAATCTGGAGCCTTCCCTCACCATTAGGCTGGGGTTGGGGAAGGTCTTACCTTCCTAAGGCCTGGACTGTGTTTCAGTGACTTTTAAGACCTCTACCAGGTAAGCCAGAAAGACAGCTGATTGGTTCATACCTGACCAATCAGTTTTAGCACCCAGGTTTGAACTCTAGCGAGAAACACCTCCCACTCAAGAGGAGGGGCTCTATGGAACTTGCCTGAAGGAGTTAACTGTCACAGGAGGTATCACCATGAGAACAGGTTGTCATGAAGCTGCCTGGTCTACTGGCTAGAGACTGGACTGGTCTCACTGAGGTTGGGTGTTCTTAGAACCCCAGCACTCACAGAAATGCCAGGTGAGCTTGGCACCCCATCTGTAATGCCAGAGCTTGGGTGACTATAACAATCTGGGATGGAAGGTTCTAGATAGGCTAGCTGATCCCAGGAGCTTTGACTCAAGCAAGAGACAAGGCCTCAAGGCCTCAGTGAAAGAAAAAGGAGATCTATGAAAGACAACCAATGTCAAACTCTGGCCTACACACACACACACACACACACACACACACACACACACATATATACACACACATACACACATACATACATGCATAAACACATACATGCACACATACACACACAAACACACATATACATACGCATGCACACACAGACACACACATACACACATATACATATACATACACACATACACACATACACATATGCACACATACATACACATACATACACACTACATACACACATGCACACACATATATACATACATACACACATACATATACACACATATACACATACATACACATACACACATGCACGCACACACACAAACACACATATAAACATACATACACACACATGCACACACAGACACACATACACATACACACACGAATGTGTATCCACACACATGTGCACTTGCACACAAGCACAAATGTACTCTACATACACATACAAAATATGACGGAAACAAAAATATGAAAAGAAATTGATTGAGACAATGACAAAACACTGTTCCCTTCTGAGGTCAGTAAAGAGTTTAGAAACATGACAGATGTTGTATATATTTATTTTTAAATAAGCAAATGACATTGAAAATACTTTTCATGCATTTGTGACAATGAATTCAAATGTGTGTCAGATAGCACTAAAAAAATCATAGAAATGAAAAAAATGACCCAAAAGACAAAAGATGTGACCAACCACAAATATGAGATATACTTAACATCTTATTTATCATAGACATGCAAATGGAAACCACAGCCACACAGCAAAGAAAGGAAACACTGCCCGAGTTTTCAAACTCTTGCCAAAAACATAGAACAACCCATGATTTCAGAACCTGACAATGGCTATGGGTGAAGCAAACCACAGATATATTTCCTTCAAAAACAGAGATGTAACAATTGTTACCCAAATACTATCAAATACAACAGTGTGTTTTTTTTTTTTTTTAAAAAAAAGGTCCTGGGCTGGAGAGATGGATCAGTGGATACCTTCACTGGCTCCCCACCTGGTAGCTGAGCCCCCCTCTCTATCATTCCCTTTCATGTGACCCCCTTCCATACTGCAATATGGTGATCCTGGACCTCTGTCTTACTAATTTTATTCCTGGGCTTCTCTTGTGGCTACATCTCACTGAACATTACCACCCCCACCCCCACATACTCATGTCTCCACGTGTCATGTCATTAATGAAACAGAACAAAGGACTGAAATATGAAACACTATGCATGCATTATGTTGATGGAAAAACTCTAGGCCATAAAGATCCTATATATTCCAAATTGTCTCTAATCTACCTAATGCTATGTAAGTGCTATGTAAATAGTTGTTATCCAGTGTTGCTCAATGAATTATGACAGAGGAGAAAGAAAAGCCTGTATATGCATAGTACAAACACGACCATTGACTGACCAGACCACACACATCATCAGTAATCCAAGTATCAGGCTAGAGAGATGGCTCAGAGGTATAGGTGTTTGCCACATTGGATGTTACTTACTTCCCTTCCTCAGTTTATTTTAACCATGGCATTCTTTTTATTTTATTTTTTATTTTCTTTTATTGTAAATTAATATCTTTATTCTGAATAAGTATATACCTTGTATGAGCAAATCTTGTGAAGGTGTCTCCTTTTCCCTCCTCTCTGACCCCTACCCAGAGGGTCCCTCCTCGGTGTGCATAATGGATCTGTCCATAGACTAGGGGGTTATGATCTGCACCAGAAGTGCCAGGTTTTTCTTTTTTCCTTCCTCCTTTTGTATTGTTGCTGAGGGGGGCATTGTCTCTGGATATTCTCCTCCACCATGGCTCTTTTTTAAAAATATATTTTATTTTATAAAATAGACAGAGAGAGAGAGAGAGAGAGAGAGAGAGAGAGAGAGAGAGAGAGAGAGAGAGAGAGAGAGAGAGAGAACAACAGGGCCTCCAGCCACTACAAATGAACTCCAGAAACACGCACCCTCTTGTGCATCTGGCTTTACATGGGCACTGGGGAATTGAACAAGGGTCCTTCTGCATTGCAGGCAAGCGTCTTAACCACTAAGCCATCTCTTCAGCCCCACCATGGCTCTTACATTCTATCTGCCCCCTCTTCCCATCAGTTCCCTGAGTCATGGTAGTTAAGTTGAGATCTTGAGTGTCTCTGGACCTTTGCTCTGGGTTGTAATGGGTATGGTTGGTGTCTGTGTCCATTGACCTTTCATGGAAAGCATGGCAGTCTTAACCAACTGTTGAGATCTGGAATTGAAAGCTGATACCCATGTTCAGAAACTCATTACTTTCCATAGTTAGCCTTAAGCTTAAAAATTGTCTCATTTTTCCCTCTCTCCCCCTGTCTTCTCCGCTCCCTTCTTTTCTCTCTTTCTCCCTTTCTATCCATCCCTCCCATTTTCCCCCTCCCCCTCTCTCCTTCCTTCCTTTTTCCTTCCCTCTCCTCTTCCCCCTTCCCTTCCTCTCTCCTTCCTCCCTCCCACCCTTCCTCCCTTCTTTTTTTTAATATTTATTGTCTATAATGAGTTACATTATTTAGTGGGCAAACCATGCGTTGTTATCCCGAATTCCCCACTTCCCCCTCTCCCCATCCCTGATCAGATTCAATCAACACAGGATAGGCCATTGAGACAGAAACCAGGGATTTTCGACAAAAGGACCTCTAAGCTCGCAACATTAAACCTCCCTTCTTTCCCTTCTTCCAGCACTTCTGGATATTTGAGCACCTGTGTTTCACACAGCAACACTGATGGAGGAATGACTGACTGTCTCTGACTGAAATTCTCCTCAAGGTAGAGGTCAAGCCCTTAATGACATTTCTGACACATGATTTTTATCTACGCTGCATAGAGAGGTACATCGAACCCCACTAAATTCATTCTTGACGGCCATGAAATAAGTGTATTTTTGAGTTACAAATTCATCCTAAATTCTTCAATTTGAACTTTCCCTTACCTTTCAGAAGATCGTTGCCATCACTAAACTCAGATTTCATTCCAGTCACCTTCAGGGGTTTGTTTATCTGCAATTTATTATTATTTGCTTTTGATTCACACATATTTTTCACTCCCTGGCAATCTGCACCTTCTACAGCTCCGCCTGTCCCATCTCTCTCTCATTTGTAACCAGTCCATGTTTTTCTTCCTACCTCCCCGCTTTGAGTCAGACAGTTTTGCCAACCTGAAACAATCTTCTTGGCAGTTTCAATTCATTCCATTCCTCAAGACACTCATTGAATCTCCACATTTCCTCTAAGATTCTTCCTTCAGTTGCTGTGACCTTTGCTGAACTCTGATTGTATTGACAGATGGACCACAGCTCAGGGTTCTAGTTACAAGCAGTCTGTCAGAGTTTAAGAGGCTTAAGAAACCAGTGTTTCCACTCGTAGACACATTGGGGACAATGCAATCTGGGTGAGTGGAAGGACATGGTCAGAGAGAGTGGGTGGGACAGAGATTGGATGTGACTTTGATATCATTCATGTCGATGATCTTGAAGCCTAAGGGAGGCAGGCAGAGAAGGACAGCTGTTAGTCAGGATCCTCTAGAGAATACAGTCTATAGAATGGACATAAATTACAAAGGGGAGTTATTAGATTGGCTTAGAGGTCCAAAAATATCTGGATGCAAAGAGATCCTGGTAGCTGCTTAGTCCTTGAGGCTGGATGGCTCAGCAATCCCAGGCAGGTGCTGGAGGCCTAGAGGATTCTGGGAGCACTGATCTTTTGTTTATGTTGGAAGGCTGGGAAGCTGTGTCACAATATCTACAAAGAATAGCAGCAACAGGGTAGACATCCTCACCAGCACGCCATGAAGGTGGGTCAGCAAAATTATTGTTTTTCCCTTTGGGCCTTTTTTCACATCTAGGCTGTCTGGAAGGTCTGCCTCCTCTGTCTGAAGTATTTCTTCTGTCAGTTAATTTTGGAAACTCCCCTCACAGAACAGACCCAAGGTGTGTCTCCTACTGGATTCCAGATCCAGTGAAATTGACAGCTGAGATGAACCATCAGATCACATTAGTCTATACAGGGAGGAAAAAAAAATATTGGTAGCTAGGGTTGGAGAGATGGCTCAGCAGAAAAGGCACTTGCCTCTGGTGCCTAAGGCCCTGGGTTCAATTCCCCAGGACCCACAGACCCACATAAGCCAGACCCACAAGGTGGTAGCCCTGGTGCATTCTCTCTCTCTCTCTCTCTCTCTCTCTCTCTCTGCTTGAAAAATAAATAAATAAAATATTAAAAATATTTTATTAAAAAAAAGTCGGTAGCTAAGAGGAAATGTGCTTGTCTGGTTTGCTCATTCTCAGTTTTTTCCCTTAGACTTCTACTAATTCTTTTTTCTGTGCTTATACTTTCCTTCTAAATGCCAAGAACATTTTAGAACTAAAAGTTACCTATATGATACAGATGAATTATCTTATGTCTTTATATCTGACTCATTTCATACACATACAACTGTTCTTTTACCAGAGTCACAAATCTCGGTAGCCTCAATAAGCCTCAAAGCCCCTTTCCCAAAATTACTTGCTGAATTCTTACATTTTAGTTGCAACGCTTCCATCTTTTTCACCAAAACCCAAAAGTTATCTTCGGTGACTCCCATTTTCCCCTCCAATTCTTGTTTCCTCGTCTTTGTCCAGTGTCAGTCCTGTGCCTATCCAGGCTCTGCTCGTATCTCTTTTTCAGTAGCTTCATACTTTGTGCTGCTGTTTTCACCCTGGTTCTAGAGTGACCTTCTATGACCTCACTTATGTGACCTCACATCTTTAATTGAAAATCTTTGGCACTTTGAAAGCTGAAATACTGATTCTCTTTTGTGGCCAGGGTGGTGTTCATGACTTGGCCTTACTTTCCTCCCCACACTGTCATAAAGCTCCTTTCTGATCCTGGAACCCCTCCACTCTGGTCCTTGAACTTGTCGCCGTCTTAGTCTAGGGAGTCCTTTCCAGTGCTTATGATGACCAACTTCTGGGGTCTCAGGAAAAAATCATTTGCAGAGCATTTCCCTGAATGCTATTTATTTTGTCATGCACATGTGTGTTTATCATGCCAATGTGTGTGTGCGTGTCTGTGTGTGTCTGTGTGTGTCTGTGTGTGTGTTTCTATGTGTGTGAACACACATACGTGGGTTCAGTTGCATGTGTTTGTGGAAACCAGAGGTCAACATCAGACATCTTCATCAATGACTCTCCACTTGCATTCCTGGAGACAAGGTCTCTCACTGGACACAGAGCTCACTGATTCACCAAGTTTAGCGAGGCTGTTTGCCCTGAAGATCCTGCTTCTGCTTCCTCAGGGATGGGGAACAGGCATGCATCACCATGTCTGCCATTGACCTGGTCTCTGAGGATTTGCCATTTGTCTATTTCAGTTTGAGTAATATCCATTTTCTACTGATCATTTTAGCCATTTTTGATAGGATTTTTGACCCATTTACCCATTTTTATTGAAAAAATGACACTCAAAACCCACAGCAGAATATAAGTGATCCCTTAAATATCAGAATATAACTTAATATCTCAACACTATTATAAACAGGATTAAAGGACCCTGCTCTTCAGAGCTCGTAAACATTTAGGAACAGACTGCATTTCTCCATGGTTTCCCAAGTTTTATGTCTCTATTTCAACAGAGGCACAATATGTTTCCATAACATTGAACACTTAGCCTTTTGTTTTAAGTTTACATGCCAGGGTGATATTTATTTTCCAACAGTGTGATGAAATCTGAAAGCCAGTGATTTCCTGAGAGCTGTCCTTGTCTACAGCTGTCTAGAGCATTTCGTACAGTGAGTCACGGACATGCTTTCGAACTGGGAATGTGTGGACAAAGCTCACACAAAACTGTTCACTGCTTATGTGTTAGTGAACTGAATACATGTCTTAAAGAAGAAAACAAGTTGTGAACTTGTCAGAGAATAAAGTTGTAGCTGAGTCACAAGACCATCACTTTCCATTTGCTTAATCAACTTCTTTTTTTTTTATTATCCATAATGAGTTACATTGTTTAGTGGGCCAACCATGAGTTGTTATCCCCAATTCCTCATTGTCCCCCCTCCCCATCCCCAGTCAGCTGGATATCCTCCTCCGTGGGCCGTCTGGATCAGTCTTTGTGGTAGGGGACCATCAACTTCTTAAAAATAATTATTTGAACAGAGCAAGACAGAGAAAAAGATAGGGTATGGAGGGAAAGAGAGAGAGAGAGAAAGAGAGAGAGAGATTGAGAATGAGTATGGGTGTGCCAGGGTCTCCTGCCACAAACAAACAAACAAACAAACTCCAGACACACAAGCCATTTTGTGCATCTGTCTTTACGTGAGGACTAGGGAATCAAACCTTGGGTGTCAGGGTTTGAAAACAAGTGTTTTTAACCGCTGAGCCCTCTCTCCAGCCCGTCATCAACCTTTTTTTCACCATTAAGTTTTCTTTGACCTTGTCCAAAAAAATCATCATATTCCTATATGTGTGTATGTGTGTGTATGTGTGTATATGTGTGTATGTATTCGTGTGTGTATGTATGTATGCATGTGTGTATGTGTGTGTATGTGTGTGTGTTTCTTGCTACTCATCTCTCTGCCTCTTTGGTACCTCCACACTCTTCTGACTGTAGTAATTTGGGGGTAAGTCTTAATATCAGATATGTAGTGTGTGGTTATTGCATTTTGATGTTACATAGATCATTTTGTTTCATTGTCATCCTCTGTCATGTTTGGTCTATCTATGAAGCACACACACATGCATGCATGTACACTGTGGTTGAATGAATGTGGTAGAATGAGATCCCTCAACCTCTTGAGTTATAGTGTTTCTTTCCTCTCCAGGTATTTAAATGGGTATCATGGTGTTTTTTTTTTTTTTGAGATTTTTCATTAATGTCATACTCAATGACTGCTTACGTTCTAGTCTCTGTCAGGTGAAAAGCTACATGAGTGTAGCTATCTGCAATATAATGACTTTTATAGTAAATAGATAATTGATTTCTGTATCACATTGGGATGAGAGATTTTTGGGTTTGAGAAACTGGGCGTTTGCTTGACTGGATGACTACATAATAAAAAATCAAAGTAAAATACACACCTTACATCAAAGGAAGGCAAGCCCCAGAATCAAATAGGTCAAAATCCATAGTGTACCACACATCATCCTGTCACAGAAATAAACAGTTAATGATATGCTTAGCATGTATGGAGGAGAAATTGAAAATGTTTTATGTATCATTCCTTTAGCCTGAGGAGTAACTTTAAAGGACATATAGCATTTTCATTCCGGATAGGGATTAGGAAACAGCTCACTAATGATATGGTCTGGATGGCAATATTGGTATCTGGCACCCAGTCCTGGCCTCTTGGTCTTATTTTCATGAAGCTACTATTTGTTATAAGAGGCCTGTATCCACCCCTTAAAGGTGCCTGAAGACGTTTCACGTTCCCATGTAAATACAGAGGCATCTCAATGAAGAGGAATGGTGATCATGTCTTTCTCCTGTGGCTTATCAGCTTCCATAAGGACATCTTTCAATTAAAACTTAGAGCAATGTTTTTATCCGATAAAGCATGATGAATATTGACAAAGATTTGAAAAAAAAATTCTTGGCATATTTTGGGCAAGCAGAGAGATTCAGGAAATAGACATCATTCTGGGAACAATAAAGTAAATGTCAGACTTGAATCAGGTCAGATTTTTTGGGTCCAGGATGCAATATTTACTCAGAAAACATCAAGCAGGCTTATGGATAGAATAAATCTGTGTTTTGCCTCTGAAAACACACACACACACACACACACACACACACACACACTCATAAAATATCAAAACACAAATGAAAGGGAGGTAATAGACTCTGGAAGGAAAAGTACGAAAATATCAGTATTGGACTGGAATAATTTTGGTTGCTTGCTTTGCTCATTCATTGTGAATTCTTTTGTCGTGACCTAAAATGGTCACTTATTTAGAGTTTGTCATTTGTACAGTGTTGAGTCACTTGTACCAGGAAAATAATTGAAAATGTATGAAGCACAATTTTAGGTTCACCTAGGGCTTATTTCAATGCATGAAGGACGGGATGAGATGAGAAATGGGCATCGGCCATAAGAAGTTTTGTGGCACTGTGTAGATAGGAACTAGTGTGAGAATTTGTAAGAGGGCTAGAGAAATAGTTCTTGATTTTCCAGACATCAATTTCACATGTAATCTAAATGTATACATGTACACCACTTAAGGGGTGAGAATGCCAATGTGAGATAAAAAATCAGTAATTTCTATATGGTTTAGGTGTTATTTTTTAAATCATAAAACACAAACACACACACACAAAAAAAAACAGGGCTGGAGAGATGGCTCAGCGGTTAAGGCACTTGCCTCCAGTGCCTAAGACCCTGGGTTCAATTCCCCAGGACCCATGTAAGCCAGATCCACAAGGTGGTGGCCCTGGTGCATTCTCTCTCTCTCTCTCTCTCTCTCTCTCTCTCTCTCTCTCTCTCTCTCTCTGCTTGAAAATGAATAAATAAAATATTAAAAAAAAAAACCAGATTTCATTACTTGTGACTACAATCACTTTCCAGATCTGCTAGTCAGCTTTGTAGTACAGAGACAAAAATATCAGGTCATTAATGTATAAGGAAGAACTATTTATTTTGCTCATAGTTTCAGAGGTTTCAGTCCATAGTCACTTGGTGTGATGGTTTGATCCAGGTGTCCCCCACCAAGGAATATGTGCTGAATGTTCAATCCTCAGTTGATGGCAGTTTAGGCAATGGAACCTTGTTTGAGCTGTGTTGTTGTGGGTGGGCTTATGAGGTTTATAGACAGCTTCCCCTTGCCAGCTTTTGGCATACTCTCCTCTTGCACTTGTCCACCCGATGTTGGCCAGGAGGTGATGTCCACCATTGTTTTCCCTGCCTTCATGGAGCTTCCCCTCGAGTCCATAAGCCAAAATAAACCCATTTCTCCATGATCATGTTGGCCATGTTCTTTTCTGTTCAGCAATGAAAAGCTTTCCTACCTCTGGCCACAGCAAGGCAGTGCACCATGGACAAGACTGCGGTAGAGCAAACTGCTCACCTGATGGTAGGGCAGGAGGCAGAGAGGCCTCCCTTTGAAGGCTGTGCTCCCAGGGACCTGACTTCCTATGTTCTACCATTTTCCAGGAGCAGTGCAGGCTGGGGAGCCAGCTTTCAGCACAGGAGCCATTGGGAGTCATTTACACAGCATGCAAAGGCTCATGTTCATAACAGAATGCAAAATGCATTTATTTTTGCTCTTCTCTGAGAGCCCTAAAAATATTAACAATGACCATTGCGCAAAAGTTCAAACCCAGACTCTGCTGACACTTACAACATTCTTAGCTGTGAGACTACTTTAGTCAGCACCTTGATTCCAGCAGAAAGCACCTGACCAAAAGCAGTTTATGAGAGGAATGGGTTTATTTTGGCTTACAGACTTGAGGGGAAGCTCCATGATGGCAGGGAGCATGATGACATGAGCCCTCCCCCAACAATAACATACCTCCAATAAGTTTCCAATTCCAAACTTGCCATCGGCTGGGGATGAAGCATTCAGAATATATAAGTTTATGGGGGACACCTGAATCAAAACCACCACCGAATCCCAGTCAAAATCAAAAGAACAAGTTACCTATGTCCAGAGAAAAATGGAAACTGGTAAATGTTTCCAATTCCAAAAGGGAGGTATTGCAGGGAGCCGGGATCGCCATTAGGTGGTGCCCACTACCTCGCAGCTAGGCAATGCTTGGATGGAAGACTACTTTACTAACTAAAAGGTCAAAAGGTCAATGGAAGGCTACTTTACTACAAGCTATCCTAGCCAATCCCGTGGCGTCTGGAGGTGGCAAGCAGGAGCCAGCCAATCATGGGACGATCCGTGTCCCTTTTCCCTATAAAAGCAGCTGCTTCTTAGCGCTTGGGGCCCCTCGCTTTTTTACCCCCCTTCAATCAAAAGGCTCTCCATTAAAGTGTGATTTGAGAAGGATCTTCGAGTGGTGTTGTTCTTCCTCGCCGAGCGGGGAGCGCAAGCCGCAAGGTATTTTAGTTACTTTGCGTTGTTGTGATCAAACCCCTGACAAGAAGCAGCTTACCCTGAGGAAAGGTTTATTTTGATTTATAATTTCAGGGGATAAAGGACATGAAAATGGTGACAGGAGCTTGAGGTGGCTGGAAATGTCACCTCTATAGTAAGGAAACAGAGAGACATAAATGCTGGTGCTCAACTATCTCTCTCTCTCTCTCTCTCTCTCTCTCTCTCTCTCAGTCTAGAATCCCAGAGAATATAATGGCGTGAGTCTTATAATTGCAGTTAATCTAATTGGAAAGTTTCAGAGACATGCTCAAGCATTCGACCTAAGTGTTCCTAGATCCAATCAGGTTTGATTAACCATCACAGAAAGAAGAAAAGAATGAAGAATCATACCAAAGCATGATCCAAACCCCAGCAGGGCATATCCAGTACATAGGTCACAGGGTGGGAGAATGTGATCTCCAGAGGGCATGGGGCCCCATGCCTGATTCCTGGCTGGCTGTAGCTCTCATGACCTTTCTAGGCTGGCTCTGCTTGCTTCTTCCATTTCACCTTGGCAGACATTCTTAACATCATCAGATTACTGGGAATTCCTATGCAGTTTCAGCCTCCCTGTCACAGATTCAACAGACCGCCCTGCCTGGAAGTGTCTGCTGGGATTCTGATCCTGACACAAACTTTCTGGCCTCCATGGAGTTCCTCTGACATCTTCGCAGAAGCCTCCATGGCTCCATAACCCTTGCATTCTGCTTGTCTACAAAATTAGCATCGCTTGCTCAGTACACAGGGACACTTGAACCAAAAGCTGTCTTGACCACTGAATGAGGTGACAGGCACCTTGGGAAGAATTTCTCTAGGCAGCCCTGCAGCATGAAAGAGCTCTGGGACTCCCTTCTCCTAGAATAATTTTTTGAAATGAGCTTAATGTTTTTACATCAATGAGTCTGTGAAGGGTTGGCTGCCTTGCTGAGTCCTGAGATGACCTGATACATTGATAGTTGTTTCTCTATCAATGACAGCTTTAATCCCTCTCTGTTTCTTCTGTCTCCTTGAGAAGATTCACTCAGGTAAATCATCACAGGAATGGCACTGATTGCGGATAGCATCTGGTCTGTAGGAAAGCCATGCTTCCTTCAACACTCTTCAAAAGACAATTTCAACTAATAGGTCCTTTTAAATCCCTTCTTTCTGGGATGGAGAGATGGCTCAGCAGTTAAGGTACTTGTCTCCAGTGCTTAAGGCCCCGGGTTCAATTCCCCAGGACCCATATAAGCCACCACAAGGTGGTGGCCCTGGTGCTCTCTCTCTCTCTCTCTCTCTCTCTCTCTCTCTCTCTCTCTCTCTCTCTCTCTCGCTCTCTCTCTCTGTAGCTCTCTGCTTGAAAATGAATAAATAAAAATATTAAAAAAAATAAATCCCTTCTTTCTACGACACTCTGTGGCTTCTCTTGGTAAATTTTCTTTCTTATCTCGATGCATCCATAAAACAAACTTTGCCTTTGGCTGGATGACATCAATAACATACTATTGAGAGAGGGGGAAAAAAAACTGTTTTGCTGCTATTTGAGAGAACTTTAGGAGAAGTGAAAGGCCAACCTCAGTCTTATTAAAATATCGATGAGTATATTCTGTGGCATTGATGCTGGATTTAATGAGATTAAGTTTGTTGGCAATCTTGATGGACCTAACTCTACCAATTTTTAAATACAAATACCCTAAACTGCTAGTGACACCCCAAAGCTGATGTGATCATTTGGAAAGGCGTGTTCATTTCTTTTCTCATCATAGGAGCAAATTCTCACCACAAAATCCTAGTGATGATTGATTTTGTCTCATGGCTTTAGCCCACCATTGTGAGGAAGATGTGGTGGAGTTCAAGGCAGCAGGAGCACATGGGGAGCCCCTCATATTCTGCTGGCATTGGAAGCAGGGAGAGCTATCCCAGAATGAGAAGTAAGTCCAACCTATAAGAACCACCCTACAGTGACCCACTTCCAATAAGGTAGGGACCACAAATTCCCAAAACACTACCACTATCTGGGTAGCAAGTGTACACACAGGAGCCTGTAGGGAACATTTCACATTTGACACATTTAAACCATAGAAAGGCTCCTCTCTGTCTCTCTCTGTCTCTCTCTGTCTCTCTCTGTCTCTCTCTCTCTCTCTCTGCATCTGAAGTTCATTTCCAATGGCTAGTATCCCTGGTATGCCCATTCTCTCTCTCTCTCTCTCTCTCTCTCCCTCTCTCTCTCTCCTTGGAAATAAATGGATCAAATATTTAAATCACAAAGAGGATCAGTGTTCAGGAATGGCCAGTTTATACATCTTATAACAAGAGACAAGAGAGTAGATATCTGAGCAGTAAGTTGTGCAGGGACCACTCCTCTGTAAGTGAAAAGACTTTGGAAACCACTATATAATCAGAAAAGTGTCTCCTTCGCAAACTGACTTACATTTTTTTTTATTTTTGGTAAATTATTGTTCTCAAAAACCCCGTTGCTGATCCTTTGCTTTTTACGGTTAATTTTGATGATCAATTTACAGGATTTAGAATCACCTAGTAGACAAATTCCCGGGTGTATCTTTGAGGATATTTCCAGAGTGGTTTAACTGAGGTGGGAAGACCCCGATGGGGGATAGGACCAGCCCATGGGCTGGGGTCTCTGAAGAGAAAGGAGAAGTGAGCTGCTCTCCACACTCATCATTCTCTCCTTCCTCATAGCAAACACCATGCAGCTGAGGTTCTCCTCTGCCTGCTCTCATGGCTTCTTCAACTGTGACCACAATTCATCCTCCCTTCCTTCCTTAAGTTGCTTTTGTAACAAGAACAAGAAAATGTTGAAAAGTCACATCCTCTGTACATGTCATCAGGATGAACTCTGAGCTTTCTTATCTGTCCTCATCCGGGAATGAATTATACATATTTCTTTTTTTTATTAATGTCCATAATGAGTTACATTATTTAGTGGGCAAATAATGAGTTGTTATCCCCAATTCCCCCCCTCCCCATCCCTGATCAGTTGTATATCCTCCTTCGTGGGCTGTCTGTATTAGTCCTTGTGGCAAGGGATCCTGTATATCTTAGTACTCATCCCGGTCTTCCTGGCCCAAGTGTGTTGTTACTGAGGGGTGCCATGCCTCTGGACCTTCTCCCCCACCACGGCTCTCACAATCTTTCCGCCCCCTCTTCCGCTCTGTTCCCTGAGTCGTGGTGGGTGAGTAATAAGGCTGCTTTAATGTTGCGAGCTTAGAGGTCCTTGTGTTGAAAATCCCTGGTTTCTGTCTCAATGGCCTATCCTGTGTTGATTGAATGACTGTGGTTATAGGTCCCTTGTTCATCATTCACTGTCTGCTGGGTTCCCTATGGATCCTCCACGATATGACTGTGGTGGCTCCTCTCTTGCCAGGATCTGGGTCATTGGCCTACGGTGGATTGGTAGGGTTAGATGGGCCACAGCTCTCTCGTTGCATCCTGAAAAACACAAACACATTTGTCTTATCCTGAGTTGGTTGAATGGCTGTGGGTATGGGTCCCTTGTTCATCCCGTCCTTCTCTGCAGGGTTCCATATGGATCCTCCACAATATGACTGTGGTGGCTCATCTCTTGCCATGGTCTCATCTTTTGGCCTGC
>PVHP010018845.1:0-32833 GCA_004024765.1 Zapus hudsonius
AGAGAGAGAGAGAGAGAGAGAGAGAGAGAAAGAGCACCAAGGCCACCACCTTGTGGATCTGGCCTATGTGGGTACTGGGGAATTGAACTGGGGGCCTTAGGCACTGGAGACAAGTGCCTTAACTCTGAGCCATCTCTCCAGCCCCCGACCTTAATTTCTTTTTTAAAAAATATTTTTATTTATTTGCAAGCAGAGAGAGATAGCGAAAACTCCAGACGCATGAGCCATCTGGTTTTACTTGGGTACTGGGGAATTGAACCTGGGTTGTTAGGCTTGGCAGGCAAGCACCTTAACCCTGTCTCAAAAACAGGTGGACAGTGTTCCTGAGGATGGCACCCAAGGCTGTTCCCTCTGGCCTCCACAAAGACAAATGCATATCATACATGTACACACCAACAAATAGAAAAATCCTTGCCAGGCGTGGTAGCATATACCTTTAGCTCCAGCACTCGGGAGGCAGAAGTAGGAGGATTGCTCTGAGTTTGAGGCCACCCTGAGACTACATAGTAATTTGCAGGTCAGCCTGGGCTAGAGTGAGACCCTATCTCAAAAACCCAAATAATATTATATTATATAATATATTATACATATATGTATCTCTCCTCACATTATTCTTTTTTTTTTTTTTTGGTTTTTTGAGGTAAGGTCTCACTCTAGTCCAGGCTGACCTGGAATTCACTCTGTAGTCTCAGGGTGGCCTCGAACTCAAGGCAATCCTCCTATCTCTGCCTCCCGAGTGCTGGGATTAAAGGTGTGCACCACTACACCCGGCTTTTTTTTTTTCTCTCCTCACATTATTCTTAAGTACACTGAAGTTTGAGAAGTAGTGTTCCATTGTGTAGATGTACCCTTCTAGTCCAATCTACTTAGGAGTTTGAAGCAGGAGGATTATTTGAGCAATGAGTTTAAGACCAGCCAAAGTAACATAGCATAATGAAACCTTGTCTCAAAAAAAGTCACAAAGCCCAAAGCTAAAAGCTGTGAATTGGAAGTAACAACAGAAACTAAAGATTTAAAAATATCTTCTAAAAAAATAATAATAATAAATAATATTTTCTTTGGAAATGACCAATCTGTCCTAAAATGACTAATAGCATCGACAAATTCCCAAACTAGATGCATACATGGAATCTAAGGTAAGGAGAAACCAGATTGCATGGAATAAATTGATCACGGGTATCTAAACCTCTTGTAACAGTGCCATTTTGCATGACTGCCCAGACTGGTTTTCCACCCCAGCCAGCTGGCAGCACATTACAATCTGGGATAGTGAAGGACAACTTTTTCTTTTGGTTTTTCGAGGTAGGGTCTCACTCTAGTCCAGGCTGACCTGGAATTCACTATGTAGCCTCAGGGTGGCCTTGAATTCACAGCGATCCTCCTACCTCTGCCTCCCAAGTGCTAGGATTAAAGGCGTGCACCACCACGCCCAGCTTTGTACAACTTTTTCTGACCATACAAGTTTTGTGAAGATAAATCAGCAAGTAGGAGTTCCATTTCTCGGTAGGTCCCATGTAAGAAATCAATGATTGGGGAACTGGGGATAACAACTCATTATTTGCCCGCTAAATAATGTAACTCATTATGGACAATAAATATATATTAAAAAAAAAGTTGAGGCTCAAAGGCATAAGGTGATTTTCATTTTACATCTTATTATCTTTTCTGGTTTATGAAATGTATCTATAGAAAATGCAAATAACACAGAAAAAGATACACCCTTTTATAGCCTATATCATGTTATCATAAATATTTATAGTTTCTGTCCTGTCATATTCAGCTTTCAATGCATATTCATAAAATTAGTGCATAGCTGTGTATGTACATAGTATACATACATATGTACATAACTTTATATTCTAATTTTACTTAGCATCTCAGCATAAGTATTCTTTCATTATCACTAAGGTTTCAAAAATAAACTTTCGATAAATTGGAAAATAAAAGAAATCAATGAAGGGTCTCCTCTAACTGGTTCTTGGAAAAGGACCAGAAATAGACTAAACTATTTGGCAGGGAGGGCTGACTGCAAACTCCTTTGTGGTTTAGAGAGCCATTGCTCCTCAGCTCACCCTTTCTTCCTGTTTCTTCGCCTCCTCGGAATGCTTCTGCAACGACACTTTGAGAGACTCCCTGATGAGCTGAATTTCAACTTCTGAAGTAGAGAGTTTCTTTTCAAGCTCCATCTTGTCTTTGCTCAAGGCTTCTGTCTTCTGTGCAAACTGTGCACGTAAGAAAGTGTTCTCTCGCTGCAATTCCTGCCAAAAAGACTCTTAATATGTAACTGTTCCCTATCCTTATAGTCCCCTGAACTTTTCTCTAAAGAATTTCTTTAAGCAGTGCTTCTTAAAGTATGGCCTTAGGGTGAATGGCATCAGCATCACTTGCTACTGGAATTTATTAAAAGTGTAAATTTTGGAATATTACTTGTGGGCCCACTAAATCAGAAACTCTGGGGACAGGTCCCAATAATCTGGGTTGCAGTAAGCCCCTCTAAGTGATTCTGATGCATACTAAGTTGGAGAACTACTGATTTAAAAGCAGTATCTGAGGTATTGTAGCATAATGGAAGGAACACAGACATCACAAGACTCAAGCTTGGGGCCTGACTCCCACCATACTACATGATCTTAGGAAAGTACATTCTCCTTATTGGACTTGTCTTCATCAGTAAATTGGAGGACTAAACTACATTTCTATGTAAAAGCCACTCTCATTTTTGTTTTGTTGTTTTGAAGGTAGAGTCTCACTCTGGCCCAGGCTGACCTTGAACTAACCCTAACCCTCCTACCTCTGCCTCCCAAATGATGGGATTAAAAGCATGTGTCACCATGCCCAGCTCTTTCTTTTTTAAATTTAGATGGGATATTGTTTTAACAGGTCCACTAGGTGACAAAGCCAGAACTATAATCTAATAATGGCCATCGCTCAAAGGCACAAGTTGCAGAAATGTGGTTGACAAAGAAGGCTCCTTCTCAAGCTCCCAACCCCTACTGGATACTGACCTCAATGTAATATGGTTTTCTACAGCTATTCTTAGATATGTTACAAAAAAAGATGAGAGCATTTCTAAATCCCCCCCGTACCACTCCCTCCACTTGGCTAGGACTGGCAGATTTAGATTTCTAAGAATATTGCCAAATGCTAGGCCCTTACTATTTGCCATGATCTGCCTTCCTTTCCTCTAGAGTATGTCTTGATACCAAGGCAACTGAACTTTCACCTGGTTCTTCCCTCTGGTCTTTTCTAGCCTTGGATGGGTACAGCAAAATGTGCTTTGTAATTAAGATGCTTACTCTTTGAGGGCAGGGAACTTTTATCACTGGATTTCTTTTGTATCTCCTGGTTATATAAGCCCAGGGAAACCACTGAGTTATGAGAAGCAGAATGCTATCCTGGCTGCTATACTTACCTGCAGTCTCAACAAGCAGACATCACCAAAAGGGGCGGGGCGGCCTAAAAGGGCACTATGGACTTGCAGTTCACTCTCTCGTACTTTCTGTTCCAGTTGGGAGATGTGTTTCCTCTGCCTGCAAAAGCCAACGGTCAGACTTGGGAACCCAATGTTAATTCCTTTAAAGTAGGAGTCCCTTTCCTTAGACAGATGTATAATAATCTGTCACAGAAACTTTTCCCACGGGGAGATTTGAACACATCTTCACCCCCAGATAGGGCTCATATGGCAGACCAAAGTATGATTGCACTGATACCAGTTTGGTGAATTAATGTTTTTTGGGGGGGTTACTTACATAGCAGGGTGAGGGCTTTTTTATAAGAATGTGGAACCCCCAAAGCATCTGTATTGCCACTTTACAGAGCTTCCTGTGTCAAGATTACTCCTTGGCTACATCTCCTCAGGGAGAAGGCTTACTTACAGAGAGCATGGGGACCCCACAGCAGCCGCACCACTGAGAAGTCTCATCCCTGTGGCTATGGACTGTTGAGGAGTGTGGAGAATCCCAAGCAGCTGCACCACCTATAAGTCTCATCCTATCATGGATGATGACCTCCCCAGAGCTGCTTAGTGGAGCTCACTGTGTCATTACCCCTGAGGAAGCTCGTCCCTCAGCCTTGGAGTGAAGGCTTACTTACAGAGCATGGAGACCCCTGAAGTAGTGCTTCAGTGGGCTCACTGTCCCTTGATCTTTTACCTATATACTCTTATCTCACCCTGAGCCCACAAGACCTTGTGTATCATGGCATATGGCTGGCACAGGGGGTGTCTGAGATTTCAGGTGTGTGGGGGTCTGATGACCCTCCCCACACCCTTCTCTTGTGAGCTGTCCCAGCTACTTTTGATAAAGCTGGCAATAGTTGTTTATTGCTTTTTTTTTTTTTTTGGTTTTTCGAGGTAGGGTCTCACTCTAGCTCAGGCTGACCTGGAATTCACTGGATTCTCAGGCTGGCCTCGAACTCACAGCGATTCTCCTACCTCTGCCTCCCGAGTGCTGGGATTAAAGGTGTGTGCCACCACGCCCGGCCTGTTTACTGCTTTTAATGTGGACGAATTTACCAAACAACACAATCCTTAGTATATAAGGAGATTCTAGACATCACATTTTGCTGAAGGAAGAACAAATGAGAAAATGACTGAGGGCAACTGAGGAGAGATTAGCTGCAATGAATCTGTCACCCCCTGTAGACCCTCCCTAGAGCCTCAGTAGAGACTGGCCTATCACATTAATAAGATATAAGACTAGACTCCTTATCAACCAGGCTTTACCCTGAGGCAAGGCATGAGCCTTAAAGGGAGGGGATAAGGTACAACATGGACTAATAGGGACAAGAGACTTTCCCTGGGACGACCTCATTATGTGCCCTCAGTGGGAGAGCAGAGCCTGGAGTTTCAGCACCCCTTGCCACCTTACTTGTCAATGAGGAGTTCCTTTTCCTTCAGAAGGTGTTCATTACTAGTCAAGATGCTGATCCATTGTGTTGGCTCTAAGGTGGGCAGTATCTGAGCAAGAGCAGCAGGATGGTGGCAAATGGCTCCATTCTGAAGCTGGAAGAAAAACAGGGTTGATCTAGACCTGAGCACCTGAGTATCCAGCCAGGTTGGGAGTCAAGGCCTAGTTTGGCTCAGCCAATGATAAAGCCCATGCTTATAAAATAATTTTAGCTCTGATGCATGACTGCAAAGAACCTGCCAGGGAGAATTCTGCCAACTAAACACTCTGCTCAAAGAGGCTTTAGTTTCTAAGGTCAGTTATGGTTTATTGTTTATTATCTGGCAACAGAGGCAAACCAGGAGTTAAGACGTCCTCATCAACAGGCAAGAAGAATATGTCCTGTTCCCTTCCTTCCCACTCTTGAGCAGCACAGACCCCCGCCCCCACCAAAGAAAAAGGCAGTTCAGTGGGGAAAAAAAAAAATTATACAGGGGTTTCTACAATTACATCAGGGGTTATGAGAGAATTAAATTCTATATGTGAAAGTACCCAGTATATAGTGAGTATGTAATTCCTGTTAGGTGTTCTAACTTCTCTACTCTGAAGAACACATCACCCGGCATCATCTTATGTTTTATTAGCCTACCAACAGATTCAATGGCCATGAGCTCACATCTTCATTCCCTGTCTACAAACATCTTTCTCCACAAGTGTTTTTAAAAAATTTTTTAATTTAATTAAAATTTTTAAAAAAAAATTTTTTTCAAGGTAGGGTCTCGCTCTAGTCCGGCTGACCTGGAATTCACTCTGTAGTCTCAGGGTAGCCTTGAACTGACGGCAATCCTCCTACCTCTGCCTCCCGAGTGCTGGGATTAAAGGCGTGCGCCACCACACCCAGCCTAAAAATATTTTATTTATTCATTTTCAAACAGAGAGAGAGAGGAGAGAGAGGAGAGAGAGGAGAGAGAGGAGAGAGAGAGAGAGAGAGAGAGAGAGAGAGAGAGAGAGAGAGAGAGAGAGCACTAGGGCACCACCTTGTGGGTCTGGCTTATGTGGGTCCTGGGGAATTGAACCCGGAGCCTTAGGCACTGGAAGCAAGTGCCTTATCCACTGAGCCATCTCTCCAGCCCTTATTAAAAATTTTTAAATCATTTTATTATTTTGAGAGTGACAGAGAGAGAAAAAGCAGACAGAGAGAGAATGGGCATGCCAGGGGCTACAGCCACTGCAAATGAACTACAAACACATGTGCCACCTGTTCATCTGACTTTACGTAGGTACTGGGGAATTGAATTCAGGTCCTTTTGTTTTGCAGCCAAACATCTTAACTTCTGAGCCATCTCTCTAGCCCTCTTTTTTTTTTTTTTTTTTTGGAGGTAGGGTCTCGCTTTAGTCCAGGCTGACCTGGAATTCACTGTGTAGTCTCAGGGTGGCCTCGAACTCATGGCAATCCTCCTACCTCTGCCTCCCGAGTGCTGGGATTAAAGGCGTGCGCCACCACGTCCGGCTCTTGATTTTTTTTTTTAAAGTAACTTAAAAAAATTATTTGGGGCTGGAGAGATGGCTCAACAGTTAAGGCATTTGCTTGCTAAGCAGAAGGACCTGAGTTCAATTCCCCAGGGCCCGTGTAAAGCCAGACGCACAAGGTGGCACATGTTACCGTGGCGCTACTATTCTCTCTCTCTGTCTGCCTCTTTCTCTCCGTCTCTCTTGTTCTCTCTCAAATGAATAAATAAATAAAATATTTAAAAAATTTAAAAAAAAAAATAAAAAAAAAAAAAAATTATTTGAAGTCAGGTGTGGTGGTGCATACCTTTAGTTCCAGCACTTGGGAAGCAGAGGCAGGAGGATCACTGTGAATTCAAGGCCACCCTGAGACTACATAGTGAATTCCAGGTCAGCCTGGGCTACAGCGAGACCCTACCTTAAAATCCCCCCTCCAAAAAGAAAAATTATTTGAGAAAGACAGAGGCAGACAGAGAATGGGCAACCAAGGGCCTCCAGCCATTGTACACAAACTCTAGATACATGTGCCACTTTGTGCATCTAGCTTTAAGTGGATACTGGGGAATCAAAGCAGGCCATGTGAGCCAGATGCAGAAAGTGGTGCATGCATCTGGAGTTAACTGCACTGCCATGGCATGAAGCCCTGGCATACTCATACTCATTTACTATCTGCCTCTTTCTGTCTCAAAAAAAGTTAAAAAAAAATCTTAATAGAGAGCCGGGCGTGGTTGTGCATGCCTTTAGTTCCAGCACTCGGGAGGCAGAGGTAGGAGGATTGCCATGAGTTCGAGGCTATCCTGAGACTACATAGTGAATTCCAGGTCAGCCTGGGCTACAGCCAGACCCTACCTCAAAAAAACAAACAAACAAACAAAAAAGAAAACAAAACAAAAAAACTTATAGGTGCAGAAAAGAAAAAACTTACAGGGCAAAGGCTATATGTACAGTTTTAAGAACATACAAAATGGAAAGAAAGGGTCTCTACCTGCATTTGTTCCATCTGTAAACGGATCAACTCCAGCTGTTGCCGACAAGTACTAAGTTCACAAGATTGTTCTTGGGGATGCCAAGGGTCAGAATTTGGTTGCCACACCTGAGAGGATAGAGGCTTGGAGAGCCCAGGAGCAGGCTGGAGTCCCAAAGGGAGCATCCCACTGTTGTTACCATGTGGTCCATCCCGATCAAACACTGCCCCACTGCCTGGCGCCTTCTTGGACTCAGGCAATACTTTGTACAACTCCTTGTTTGTATCATATCTTGGGTTTTGGAAACGGACTCGGTAGTGAGGATCTGAATATAGTGTGTCTACTATAGCCGACTGATTTAGGGTAGACTCCATGTTAGGAATATCAAACTTTCTCATCTCTTCTTCTCTTTCATGGCCCACTGCTGGAAACCAGGATTGCTGAATCCCATTTTCTCCAGTAGTACTAGAGAGATACATGGGATCTCTTGATAGGCCTGGAGAACGTTTCACTGAACCAAAATCTCCATTTCTTGTCATCCCCACATTTTCAGCCAACCCTGACAAAGGGAGTTTGGAGGAAGAGGATCCAGCAGATCTAGAATTTGGCTTGGCTGGAGAGGCTCCCAAAGTAGAAGGCATCACATGGGCTGTTGGGATGGTTATGTGGCTTTTGATAGGCTGGAAGGAAGGGCTGCCATTTGAGCTGCAAAAATCTGTGAAGAGAATAATTTTTATGAGTCAAAATTAAGGCAGCAAGCTTTCTTAAATTTGGTTACTCTGTCAAACACTCTCTGGCTATCTTTAGACCAGGTAGGAAGGGCAGTTAGAAGAATCAAGGAAGAGGTGGAGTGTGGCTTATAATTTCAGTTTGGAAGGCTGAAGTTGGGAGGTTGCTGTCTAGCATGGGCTACATACTGTGAGTTCCAGGCAAACCTAGGCTACAAAGGATGATACTGTCACAACCCCAACAACCCTCTCCCAAAGATAAGAAGAAAAAGATAGACAGATTATCAGGCAGGAAGACACAGCAACCTGAGAGATATGTTCTAATATCTCAAAAACTGTTCACCAGGTAAACAAAACAAACAAACAAAAAAAAAGCTATGACAGGGCCTAAAGAGATGGCTGAGCTGTTAAAAGCACTTGCTCGCAAAGCCTGCCCTTATGAGTTTGATTCCCCATAAAGCCAGATGCACAAAGTGGCACATGCATCTTGGAGTTTCTGTGCAGTGACAAGAGGCCCTAATGTACCCATTCTCTCTGTTCTCTCTGTCTCTCATATATATATTTATAAATAAATAAAAATTTAAAAAGGCAATGATGACTTCCCTTTTCATTTATGTGTCCTTTGTACATCAACAAAAAATCTTGCAGGGTGTGATGGTATACACCTTTAATCACAGTACTCAGGAGGCAGAGGTAGGAGGAGCACCATCAGTTCAAGGTCACCTAAGACTACATAGTGAATTCCAGGTCAGCCTGGGCTACACATTGAGAGACACCCTACCTAAAAAAAAAAAAAAAAAAAAAAAAAAAAAAAAAAAAAAAAAAAAAAAAAAAAAAAAAAAAAAAAAAAAAATCTTGCCAGAAAACAAGCAAAGCTAAAAGATGAATTTAAAAACACTTACTTTAGGTCTCTCTCTCCCCCTCCCCCTCTCCCTCCCTCCTCTCTCTCTCTCCCCTCTCCCTCCCTTCTCTCTCCCCTCTCTCACCCCTCATAAGACAAAAAAAAAATAAGAAAAGAAAAAAAGTAAAATCACTTACTTTAAAAGAAATGGATTAGGTCCTTCTCTTCTGGAAACTGGACAAGACTAAATTATAATCCAATCTAATAAGAACATATTTTCCAAGGGTGCGAAAATCCTCTGTGCTCTCCAAAAGCTCTCCAATGAAAGTGAGCAAGGAATCTAAACTGCCTGAAGAATAAAGTGAATCCAGGGCAGGTAGCACAACATCTAGTCAGGACTGTTCTTTCTCCCACACCCCAGGCCTGAGTGTGTGGATATGGAAAGTTATTCTTAGCAGCTCTCAGATTTCACTCTAGCACAGTGAGCACTCTCAAATAGGTATCCTTTACTTTATATTTTGTTTTCTACTTGCCTCCTTGCTTTTATACTAGACTACGATTTTTAGCTTTTCATTTAGACTAGATTTCTATTTTCTGTGGTTCTTGTCTGATTGTAAAGACAACTCTCTGGCTCTGAAAAAGGTTCCCATTCTTACCAATGTCCAACTTTTAAGTACTATCTCAAAGGAGGTTTATAAGGTCATAAAACTAATATGCTAGGAGAGTGGGCCTGCTTACATGATGGGAATATAAAGTCATATCCCTATGACTTTTTATTTATTTGAGAGTGAGAGAGAATGGGTTGCTAGGGCCTCCAGCCACTGCAAACAAACTTATTTTTTAATAGTTTTTTTAAAGATATTTTTTATTTATTTATTTGCAAGCAGAGAGAGAGAGATAGAGAGAGAGAGAGAGAGAGAGAGAGAGAGAGAGAGAGAGAGAGAGAGAGAGAGAGAAAGAGAGAGAGATTGAGAGAGAGGGGAAATCCAGACACAGACGTCACCTTGTGCATCTGGCCTATGTGGGTACTGGGGAATTGAACCCAGGTCCTTAGGCACTAGAGATAAGTGCCTTAACTGCTGAGCCATCTCTCCTGCCCCAATAGTTTGTTTTAAAAATATTTTATTTGCAAGCAGAGAGAGATAGAAGAGAGACAGAGAATGGGCATGCCAGGGCCTCCAGCTGCTGCAATCAAGCTCCAGATGCATGTCTGTGCATATGGCTTTACTTGGGTACTGAGTAATTGAACCCAGGTCGTTAGGCTTTGCAGGGAAGCACCTTAACCGATGAGCCATCAGTCCCAGTTTTTGTTGCTGTTGTTGTTTTCTGAAGTAGGGTTTCAATTTAGCCCAGGCTGACCTGGAACTCAGTCTGTAGTCCCAGGCTGGCCTCAAACAGCAATCCTTCTGCCAAATACTGGGATTAAAGGTGACTGACAACATGCCTGGCTAATAGTTTTTTAAGGCAGGGTCTCACTCTAGCCCAGGTTAACTTAGAACTCATGCTGAAGACCAGGCTGGCTTCAAACTCAAGGCAATCCTCTTACCGTAGAGCCTAATGAGTGCTGGGATTTTAAGTGTGAGCCACCACACATGGTTTGCCTACACTTTTAACAGGAAGAAAACTGAATAAAAGAGCGGAAATGTAAATTTCTTCTCTTTTCAATTATAACCTGTACTCTTTTCTAAAATAAGCATATCTACCATGGGGAAAACTTCTCTCTCTACTAACACAGAGCCCACTCAGTTGATGATAGATTCTATTCCCTTTTCTAAAATTGTGAGTATAGGTCAGCTACCATCTACTCATTAAGAAATTGTTGGAAAACAGATAAAGAGCTGAGTACAGTGATACACACCTATATACATTCATGGAAAAAGGATTTTTTTTTGTTTGTTTGTGACAGGATCTCACGTTGCTCTGGCTGTCCTTAAACTTCTATGTAGCCAAGCCTGCTCTCAAATCTCGTGCTTCAGCCTCTCAAGTGCTAGTATAGGCATACATCATTATACCTGGCTTAAGAGGAGCCAGTTTGATATATAGTGAGACTTTGTCTCAAAAAAAAATTACAACAAACCAAAATAAATAGCAATAAAACAAACACAGGCAAGCCAAATTATTTATTATAATGTATGCAAAATATATGATTTCCTAGATTCAGATGAATCTGGCTGGTGGTGGTACTTACCCTCATAACCTCAACATACTCAGGAGGCTGAGGCAAATGACTGAATTTAAGACCAACTTGAGCTACATATGGAGTTTCAGTCAAGCTAGCGCTATAAAAAAACAAACCCCAATTCATTTTTTCTAGTAATACTCTTTTCATGGTAAAGAGTCAGTTATTGATTCTATACTCCACGCTTGTTTATGAAGTACAGTACTTTTCTGAAATGGCTAGCACCAAAGGGGTTTCAGATATTGGAATTTTTTTTAATACTTTATTCATTTTCAAGCAGAGATAGAGAAAGAGAGAGAGAGAGAGAGAGAGAGAGCGCGAGCGCGAGCGCACACTAGGGCCACCACCTTGTGGGTCTGGCTTATGTGGGGCCTGGGGAATTGAACCCAGGGCCTTGGGTACTGGAGGTAAGTGCCTTAACCACTGAGCCATCTCTCTTGCCCTCAGATATTGGAATTTTAGAATATCTGCATAGATTTTACTGACTGAGCATCCCAAACCCCCAAAAATCAATTCAAAAATCCATCTGGAAGCCGGGCGTGGTAGCGCACGCCTTTAATCCCAGCACTCAGGAGGCAGAGGTAGGAGGATTGCCATGAGTTCAAGGCTACCCTGAGACTACATAGTGAATTCCAGGTCAGCCTGGACTAGAGCAAGACCCTACCTTGAAAAACCAGGAAAAAAAAAAACAAACCTTAAAAATCCATTTAGATATGGTAATACATGACGAATTCAAGGATAGCCAGGGCTACACAGCATGTTCATGGCCAACCTAGGCTACACACTAAGATTTTTTCTCAAAAATGAAACAAAATTCCTTAATGCAACAGGACATTATGGTAAACTAGAGATAAGGGTAGAAGGTAGGAAGCAGGAGGATCATGATTTCACGGTAGTTCAAGGTCATCTTCAGCTATATGGTAAGTTCAAAGCCAGTCTGAGTCTATGTGAAATTATGTCTCAAGAACAAATAGGGCTGGAGAGATGGCTCACTGGTTGAGGTGCTTGCCTGCAAAATCTAATGACCCAAGTTCAATTCCCCAGTACCCATGTAAAGACAGATGCACATAAGGGGTATGTGTGTCAGGAGTTCAACTGTGCAGCAGCTGGGGCCCTGGCATGCCCATTCTCTCTATAAATAAATAAAAATAAAAAACAACCAACAGTGGAGTTTAGTACTAAGTAAAACTTCTCTATCACACCCTCCATGGCTCAGGGACCAGCGGAAGAGGTGCTGGAAAGAATGTAAGAATCAAAGGAAGGGGAGGACTGCTTACAATTCTGTCTTCCAGACACAAGTGGCTGTGGCACTCATGACCTCACAGTGGCTAATGCTACCTACACAAGACCTGCATAGTAGGAGGGGAAAATGATGTCATCAAAATAGGAGAGAGACTAGTTGGAAAAAAGGGATTCAGTGGAGGGGGGGAATTCCAGAGGGAAAAAAGGGAGGGGACTATGATCAAGGTATATCATTCTATACGTATGGAACATGTCAACAAAAAGTTAAAAAAAATAAAAATTTTTGAAATTACAAAATTTGACATGAGCTCCCATATCAAACCTCCACTTCCAAAAATGCAAGTTCATTTTGATTTAAAGATGCAAAAATGAACTTTATACCAGTTATAAGGCATCTTGTACACTAGGCTCCAAGCTAGATTCATGGACAACATGAGCAAGATTTTAGAGATAAAAATGATGGCATAGGGCCAGGCGTGGTGGCACACACCTGTAATCCTAGCAGAGGTAGGAGGATCGATGTGAGCTCAAGGCCAGCCAGGACTACAGAGTGAGCTCCAAGTCAGTTTAGACTAGAGTGAAATCCTGCCTCTAAAAGACGAAAGAAAGCAAAAAAAAAAAAAAAAAAAAAGGATCATATCCCATGACTGAATAGACTAACCTTATAAACATTCTATAAATGACAATACACCTGGATATTTCAATCTGAAAATGACAGCATATATTAGTAATCAGATCACTAATCCAACCTACCATCTGCAATGTCTGAGCATGATGTGCCGATGGCTGTGTCCCCACTGTCAGCTACACTTGAGCAGCGACTGTAGCGGGTCCGAAAGGCCTCTGAGATAACTGGTGTCTGCCATTCGGTCCCCAAGGAACTGCCTTTCTGAATCACACTGGAACCTGAAACAAGAGGCATTTTCTATCCTTAGTGTGAACAAGCTGATGTAATTCCACAAAGTAGTTTTTTTTTAAAAAAATCATTAAAACCTACAAGAAAATAATAGTACTGTACATCTTTCTCTCTCTAGAACTCATTTCAGCTATTCTGAGCTAGTTGATTAAAAATACTTTATTTATTTGAGAGGGAGGAAGAGGGAGGGAGGGAGGGAGAGCACAATCATGAGCGGGCACGGGTGTACAGGGCTTCTTGCTGCAGCAAATGAACTCCAGATGCATGTGCCACTTTGTGCACATCTGGCTTTAAATGGATACTTGGAAATTGAACCCAGGTCAGAAGGTTTTGCAAGAGAGTACCTTTAAGTGCTGAGCCATCTCCCTAGCCCTGGCCCCACACTTTAAAAAATATTTTATGTATTTATTTGCAAGCAAAGAGAGATAGAGAGAAGAGAGAGACAGAGAGAATGGGTGTGCCAGGGCCTTTAGCCACTACAAATGAACTCCAGATGTATGAGCCTCTTTGTGCATGTGGCTTTACATGGGTACTTGGAAACTGAACCCAGGTTAAAAGGCAAATGCCTTTAACTGCTGAGCCATCTCCCCACCTCCCCCCCCCTTTAAAAAATATTTTAATTTGCAAGCAGAGAGAGAGAGAGAGAGACAGAGAGAGAGACAGAGAGAGACAGACAGACAGACAGACAGACAGACAGAGAGAGAGAATAGGCACACCAGGACCTTCAGTCACTGCAAACTCCAGATGCATGAGCCTCTTTGTGCATCTGGCTTTACATGGGTATTGAGTAATGGAACCTGGGTCATTAGGCTTTGCAGGCAAGCACCTTAACTGCTGAGCCATCTCTTCAGCCCATGTTTGTTTTTTTGAAACAAGGTCTCACTGTAATTCCAGGTTGACCTGGAACTCAATCTGTAGCCCAGGCTGGCCTCAAACTCATGGTGATCCTCCTACCTCAACCCACAAATTCTGGAATCAAAGGCATGCACCATCACTCCCAACTTCCTTTAATTGATTTTTTTCCCCATCTTTTTTGTTGTTGTTTTTCCAAGGTGGGGTTCTCACTCTAGCCCAGGCTGACCTGGAACTCACTCTGTAGTCTCAGTATGGCCTTAAACTCACAGCTATCCTCCTACCTCTGCCTTCTGAGTGCTGGGATGACAGGTATGTGCAACCACACCCAGTTTTTCTTCATCTTTTTGAGACAGAGTAGTTGGGATGAAGCCTATGAAAGCTTCAAAATTGTGGCTATCCTCCTGTTTCAGCCTCTCAAATGCTAAAATTAGAGGTATGTGCCACCATGTCCAGGTGAGTTAATTTTAAATGGAAAAGCATGAGAGATGACAATATTTAAAGACAGAAATAAGACCTAACAAGAAGTCAGCAATAGTGGCATACATTTGTAATTCTAGTATTCAGGAGACAGACGCAGAAGATTACCGAGAGTTTGAAACCAGCCTGGTTTACATAGCTAGATCCAGGCTAATCAGGGCTACAAAGTGAGACTGTCTCAAAACAAAACAACAGAAAAGACCTACCAAGAATTCAGGAGTCCTGAGACAAAAAAACAATGGTACATAGCTGGACATTTTGGCACACAGCTTTAATCCTAGCACTTGGAAGGCAGAAATAAGAGGATGACCATGAGTTTGAGGCCAGCCTGAGACTACATGTGAAGTTCAGGTCATTTTGGGCTAGAGCAAGACCCTACCTTAAAAAACAAATAGGGGCTAGAGAGACAGCTCAGTGGTTAAGGAGCTTGCCTACAAATTCTAACAACCCCAATACCCATGTAAAGCCAAATGCACACAGAAGCCCATGCATTTGGAGTTCATTTGCAGTGGCTAGAGGCCCTGCAGTGCCCATTCTCTCTGTCTCTCTTCTATCTCTACTTGCAGATAGATAAACAAAGAAATACAAAAAAAAACATACTTTTTTTTTTTTTAAGTTTTTCAAGGTAGGATCTTTTGTTTTGGGTTCCCCCCCCCTTTGGCAATAGGGTCTTACCTCGGTGTATATACACACACAGCTGGGATTACAGGCATATAACACTATACTTGGCTTAAGAGAAAAAATGTTTTTGTCATGTCACATGTCCTATCAGCAGCATTCTTATCATATTAAGACTGTATGTAGCTGAGCATGGTTGTTCACACCTGTAATTCCAGCAATTGGAGGTGGAGGCAGAGGTAGAGGACAAAGTGGTCTACATAGTGAGTTCCAGGCCTACCAATGCTACATACTGACACTCTTGTCTTTAAAAAACAAACAACTAGGAGACCAGTAAAAAGTTAAAAACAAGAAAACCTTTGTGTAGATGTGTGCATATTGTAACAAAGACCAAGACCATTAATAATCTGAAAGAGATATTACTGAAGAGATATATTAAAAAAAAAAAAAAAAGAATAACAAGAAGGGCTGGAGAGATGACTCAGTGGATAAAAATACTGAAATAGGGGCTGCAGAAATGGCTCAGCAGTTAAGGCACTTGCCTGCAATGTCTAACAACCCAGGTTCAGTTCCCCAGTACCCTTGCACAAAGTGGTACACGAATCTGGAGTTTGCTTGCAGTGGCAAGAGGCCCTGGTGCACCCATTCTCTTTCCTTGCAAATAAAATATTTTTTTAAAAATACTAAAATACTTGCTGCATAAACTCTTAAGTATCTGAATTGGAATTCCTCAGACCCCACGTAAAAACTTGAAAGCTATGGTAGATTCCTGCAATTCCAAGGTGCCTATAAAAAGAAGGGAGGCAGGACAGAATTTCTCAGTACATCAAGAGACCCTTGCTTGCCTCAGGCTGGAGATGGCTTAGCAGTAAAAGGTCTTGCCTATTCTAGACAAATGCTCTATCACTGTGCTACATCTCCAGCTTTACTCTGTTTTAATTATTTATATGTTCTCCCTTCTGAACAATCACATCGACTTGATGGAAACCATTGGTACTAGAGCCATAACTATTTCCTTCAAAGAGAACTATTTTGATATTTAATGTAGTCCCATGTATTTTTGTTCTTTTACTATCAGCATTTCACACATTTTATTCATTTTTTTATTTTTAAAAGTTTACTTTTATTTTCATTTATTTATTTGTAAGCAGAAAGAGATAGAAGGGAGACAGAGAGAATGGATGCACCAGGGCCTCCAGCCACTGCAAACAGTTCAGATGTGTGCACCACTTTCTGCACTTGGCTTTATATGGGTACTGGAGAATCAAACTTAGGTCATTAGGTTTTGCAGGCAAGTGAGCCACCTCTCCAGCCCTTATTATTTATTTATTTATGAGAGGCAGACAAGAGAGAAATAGGCAAAGAAAGAGAAAGAGAAGGAGAGAGAGAGATAATGAATGAGTATGGATACACCAAGGGCTCTAGCCACTGTAAACGAACTCCAGACATATATGCCACTTTACATATCTGGCTTTTTGTGGGTACTAGGGAATTGAACCCAGGGCACCAGGCTTTACAAGCAAGTGCCATTAACAGCTGAGCCATCTCTCTAGCCTTGTATATTAAGCATTTCAGTGAATGTTTCTGTGCTTGGTATATCTCTTAAAGAATATGAAATAGCTGGGTATGGTGACATATGCCTTTAATCCCAGCACTCAGGAGGCTGAAGTAAGAGGATCTCTATGAGTCTGAGGTTAGCCTGGGCTATAGAGTGAGTTCCAGGTTAGTATGGACTAAAGACCCTGCCTCAAAAAAAAAAAAAAGAAAGAAAGAAAGAAAGAAAGAGGGCTGGAGAGATGGCTCAGCGGTTAAGGCAATTGCCTCCAGTGCCTAAGGCCCCTGGTTCAATTCCCCAGTACCTACATAGCCAGACCCACAAGGTGGTGGCCCTGGTGTACTCTCTCTCTCTCTCTCTCTCTCTCTCTCTCTCTGTATCTCTCTGCTTGAAAATGAATAAAATATTTTTGAAAGAAAGAAAGAAAGGAAGGAAGGAAGAAAGAAAGAGAGAGGAGAGAGAAAGCTGGGCATGGTGACTCATGTCTTTAGTCCCAGCACTCAGGAAGCAGAGACAGGAGGATGGCCATGAGTTTGAGGCCACCCTGAACCCACATAGTAAATTCCAAGTCAACCTGGGCTAGAGTGAAACCCTATCTCAAAAAAAAAATCAAAAATAAATAAATAGCCAGAATTGAATCCAGGTGACTACTCACCTGGTGAAGTTGCATGAGAGGACCTCTCACTTGGGTATTTCTCTTGCATGGACATCACAGTTATCTGAGACAACTACAGAATGAAGGAATAACTAGTTAGATCTCTCCAATACCTCGTAAAATTTTCTCTATAAGTCAGTTCCCCTTCAATTAAAACTATTAAAAACCATTTTTGATGTTTGATAATATAGGAATAAACAAATTCAGTTTCCTTCTACTATACTTAACATGCTTCTGACACCAGATAGTTGGGGGGTTCCCCACATACACCAAGCAAGAAATTCTGCATTCTACATACACCAAGCAAGAAATTCTGTGTTCTACAGTCAGTTCAATTCACACTATCCACATGGAGACAGCTTCAGATCCCCCACACTGAAGGGTCAGTCCCATAAAATGTCCCGCTTCCCATGCTAATTGCAATCCACAGGTTGCTTTACCTGTGCTTTTGATCAACAAGCTGTAAATCAAGAGTTCCATGTCTCCCTCCTCGAGTTCTATTTATTTGTGCAGATGGCTCACAGAATTGTGGCTAAATGGATATATTATGCCCACCAAACTGCCTTCTAAATACTTACGTTTATGCCTCTATGGTAATGCGACTCTCACTTTTGGTTAGAGAAGCTTCTCTTTTCAGATGGTGGTGACTACTGGGGAGACTCAAACTCAACAAAGTGCTAAGAAGAAATGATAGTGGAATGCTTAGCACTAAGTGGGACATCTCTATCACACCCTCCAAGGCTCAGAGAACATTACCAAAGAGGTGACAGAAAGAATGCAAGAGCTAAAAGAAGGGGAGGAGTGCTTTGCAATACTATCTTCTAGACACAAAGGGACTGTGGTATTTATGACCTCACAATGTGTCATAGTTTGATCCAGGTGTCCTGCACAAACAAATGAATGTGTTCTGAATGATCGATCCCCAGCTGATAGCAGTTTGGGTTTTACAACCTAGCTAGAGCTGTGTTGTTGGGGGCAGGCTCATGGGGGTTATAAGCCAGCTTCCCCTTGCCAGTTTTTGGCACACCTTCCTGCCGCTGTTTACAGTGCTGTGGCAGAGGTGATGTCCACCCCTCTGCTCATGACATCATTTTCCCTGCCATGATGGAGTCTCCCCTCGAGTCCACAAGCCAAATAAACCCATTCCTCCACAAGCCGCTTTTGCTTGGGTTCTTTCTGCACAGCAACAGAGAAAGCTGACTGCAGCAGTTTTGGTACCAGTATGTGGGGTCTGTTGCTGCTAGAACCCTGATCTTGTGGCTTGGCCTTTTGGAAGTGATCTTCAAGAGGAATGTGGAAGGATTTGAAATCTCATCCTAAGAGATGCATTGCAGTGCTGTGAGTACAGCTTGATGGATCATTATGTTCAGAGTTGAAAGACCTGGATGCAGTGAACTACGGACTGTGAGGTTTGGCTTATGAGGGTGAGAAAGAGCTTTGTCAGGACTGTGCCAGACTGCAACACAGTGGATGATGTGACCTACACAAGACATGCATAATAGAAGGGGGAAAATGACATCAAAATAGAAGAGAGACTAGTTGGAAAGAAGAGATTCAGTGGAGTGGGCTTGGGAGGGGGGAAAAGGGAGGATAGTAAAAGGGGATTATGATCATGGTATATTGTCTATATGCATGAAAAACTGTCAGTAAAAGAACTACCTCCAGCGTGTGCCAATGTAAAGGCACTTTCTTAAAAAGTTTGAGAACCAGGGTTCAATTCTCCAGTATTTACATAAAGTCAGATGCACAAAGTGGTTCATATGCCTGGAGTTTGTTTGCAGGGCAGGAGGCCTTGACATTCCCATATTCACACTCTCTCAAATAAAGAAATTCAAATACTTAAAATAAAGATAAAAGCTATTATGCCAGTCTCTGATATTTAATTTTAAAAAAAAGGGGGGGGTTGCTAATGAGATAGCTGAGCAGTTAAAGGCGCTTATTTGCAAAACCTGGTGGTCCAGGTTCAATTCCCCATTATCCATGTAAAGCCAGATGCACAAAGTGGTGCATGCATATGGAGTTTGTTTGTAGGGGCAAGAGACCCTGGAATGCCCATACTCTACTCTACTCTACCTCTCTCTCTCTGCCTTTCTGTCTCACATAATTAAAAACAAACAAACAACAAAAAAAAAAACAGTGCCAGGTGTGGTGTCGTACACCTTAATCCCAGCACTCTGGAGGTGGAGATAGGATTACTATGACCTCGAGGCCAGCTGGGTGCTACAGAGCAAGTCTCATGTCAGCCGGGGCTAGAGTGAAAACCTACCTCAAAAACAAAACAGCTGGAGATGGCTTAGTGCTTAAAGGCACTTGCTTGCAAAGTTTGACTGCCCCAGTTCAATTCCTCAGCCACTCACAGAAAGGTAGATGGGCATTCATTAGTAGCCTCACCCTCCCCATCCACACAGTGCTCGCACGTGCATGTTCACACACACACACACACACACACACACACACGCAAATAATTTTTTTTTTAAAGAGCAAAACAGAAATTACTAATACAAGGCTGGGGAGATGGCTCAGTAGTTAAGGCACTTTAGGCACTTGCCTGCAATGCCTAAGATCTGGGTTCAATTCCCCAGTACCCATGTAAAGCCAGATGCACGAAATGGTGCATGTATCTGGAGTTCCTTTGCAGTGGCTAGAATGCACTACACACATTCTTTCTCTCTTCTCTCTCTCTCCTCTCCTTGAAAATAAATAAATAAATTTTAAAAAACACATGAGTTTATGAGGGATGTCTGGTTCAGAAATAACTGATTTGATAGTGGTAATGGTTGAACAGACTTGGGAATAATGCTATTAAAAACTACAGAATTATATACATATAAAATGAATTAGCATGTGTGAGGTCCTGGGTTCAAACCCGAGTCTCCTCCAAAAAAGCACTCCAAAACCAAAATGTATACACAAAGTGAATTTTATGGCACATGTATTACATTTCAGGTTTTAAAAATAATTCTGAGAGCCGGGCATGGTGGCGCATGCCTTTAATCCCAGCACTCGGAAGGCAGAGGTAGGAGGATTGCTGTGAGTTCAAGGCTACCCTGAGACTACATAGTGAATTCCAGGTCAGCCTGGGCTAGAGCGAGACCCTACCTCGAAAAAACCAAAATAATAATAATAATAATAAATAAATAAAATAATTTTGAGACAGGATCTCATGTAGCTCAGGTTGGCCTCAAACTTGCTATGAAGCTAAAAATGATCTTGAACTCATCATCTTTCTGCCTCCACCTGCTAAATGCTGGGATTATAGGCTTAGACTACCATGTTTAGGGTTATATTTCAGTATTTTAAAAAAGTAATCTTGCCAGGCGTGGTGGCACGCACCTTTAATCCCAGCACTCGGGAGGCAGAGGTAGGAGTATTGCTGTGAGTTCAAGGCCACCCTTAGACTACATAGTGAATTCTAGGTCAACCTGGACTAGAGCAAGACCCTACCTCAAAAAACAAACAAACAAAAAAGTAATCTTACAAAATGGCTGAAGAGATGGAAAAGGCACTTGCTTGCAAGGCCCGAGGCCTGGTTTCCACTGCCCAGTACCCATGTAAAACCAACTACATAAAATAGTGCGTGCATCTGGAGTTTGTTTGCAGTGGCAAGAGGCCCTGGCACACCCATACTTCCTCTCTCTGTCTTCCCTTTTTTTCTCTGTTTTATAAATAAATAACATTTTACAAAAAGTAAATAATATAGAACCAGGTGTTATGGCAAACAGCTTTAATCCCTACTCTCGGGAGGTAGAGGTAGGACTGCCGTTGAGTTTGAGGCCAGCCTGAGACTACATAGTGATTTCCAGGCCAGCCTGGGCTAGAGCAAAACCCTACCTCGAAAAACCAAAAAAAAAAGGGGGGGGGGGCTGGAGAGATAGTTCAGTGGTTAAGGCGCTTGCCTACAAAGCCTAACAACCCAGGTTCAGTTCCCCATCGTAAAGCGATGCACAAAGTGGCACATGTATCTGAAATTTGTCTGCAGTAGCAGGAAACCCAGGAATGTCCATATTCACTTCCTCTCACTCACTCAATTATTTTTTTAAAAAAGAAGCAAACAAGGGGCTGGAGAGATGGCTCAGCGGTTAAGGCACTTGCCTCCAGTGCCTAAGGCCCCGGGCTCAATTCCCCAATACCCACATAAGCCAGACCCCCCCACACTTGAAAATGAATAAATAAAATATTTTAAAAAAAACAAAAAACAACTGCAGCTGATTGGGCAGCAGTTTCAGCCCTAAGAATCTATTTCTTTAAAAAAAACCAGAAAGCCTTTAATCCCAGCACTCGGGAGGCAGAGGTAGGAGGATTGCCATGAGTTCAAGGCCACCCTGAGACTACATAGTGAATTCCAGGTCAGCCTGGACTACAGTGAGACCCTACCTCAAAAAAACAAAAATAAATAAATAAAATAAAATAAAAGCCAAACAATACATTTAAGTCATTCTTGACTTTTTCCTAATTAATTCAAAATTAGATTAGCAACTAGTAAAATTTTTAGGTCAGGCATAGTGTTATATAATCTATGCTCCTAGTACTCTGAATCCTGAAAGAGAATTCTCAATGCTGGGTTCAAGGCTGATCTGGGCTACATAGTACAACCTCATTTCAAAAAGCCAAACGATGAGCTGGGCATGGTAATGCACGCCTTTAATAGCAGCACTGGGAAGGCAGAAGTAGGAGGATTTCTGTAAATTCGAGGCCAGCCTAGGACTACAGAGTGAATTCCAGGTCAGCCTGAGGCTAGAATGAGACCCTACCTCGAAAAGCAAAAAACAAAAAGCCAAACCAGAGCTAGGGATATGGCTCAGTTGACAGAGTGCTTGCCTTGGTAGGTATGAATCCCTGGGTTCAATCCCCAGCACCATATAAACTGAATGGAAATGGTAGTGTACACTTGTAATCCCAGCATTAGGGAGGTGGAGGCAGAAGTATCCGAACATCATCCTTGACTACATAGTGATTTTGATGCCAGCCTAGGCTACTTGACTCTCCCTCAAAAACAAAACAAAAACGCCAAACTAAAACAACAAAGTTTTTAGAACCAAATGAAGGATATGCAGATTCCCTAAAAGTGAAAGAAATATACAGGAAATCACACAACCAATTACAGTTAAAAATTACACCAAAATGAAGCCGGGCGTGGTGGCGCATGCCTTTAACCCTAGCACTCGGGAGGCAGAGGTAGGAGGATTGCCTTGAGTTCAAGGCCACCCTGAGACTACATAGTGAATTCCAGGTCAGCCTGGACTAGAGTGAGACCCTACCTCGAAAAACCAAAAAAATAAAATAAAATAAAAATACACCAAAATGCAGACGGGCAGGAAAACAACCATACACTGTTAATTATATCCAAAGCTCTTCACAGTACAAACATCTTCATTTCTTCAACAATTATCAAGCCCTTAGCTAATAGTCACTTTCTAGCTATCATATCTAGTAATCAATGCTCATATCAATTCTACAAGTTAGTTACTATTATCATCCACCTTTATGAATAAGATAATAAAGACTGAGATTGGTGAAGATCATACAACAAGAAATAAGCTTCACAAGCAAAACTGTGATCTAATCTAATGCATCAGTTCAGGCAGCATTTTTCTGTGCGACAAAACACAAGAGAAATGAAGGAAGCTCCTAAAGTACCTCAAGTTGGAGTTTCAACCTCAGATACAGCAGCAAGCCTCAAGTTAGGAGCAGTCATAGAACTCCCTATTTCTCAAGTTGCTACCTAAGAATTCAATTTTTTTTTAAATTTTTTTTTTTGAGGTAGCGTCTCGCTCTAGTCCAGGCTGACCTGGAATTCACTCTGTAGTCTCAGGGTGGCCTTGAACTCACGGCGATCCTCCTACCTCTGCCTCCCGAGTGCTGGGATTAAAGGCGTGCGCCACCACGCCCGGCGTAAGAATTCAATTTTGACTGTTATGTCTCTCTTGAAGAATTACAATCTTGATGTGGGATATCACATTTAGCAGCTGTTAAAAGAACCACATCAAGATGGGAGAGGATTTGAAGGGATATAGAGAACTGACACAGACACATTAAGAATCTCACACTACCACATTATATTCATGGCCTTGATCATTCATTAAGCTAGACCTAGTGAAAGAGAAGCCAAATCCTTGCCAAGAAGTTGACTTTACAAAGAACAAGTCTTTCCTAGCACTGGAAAGGCTGAGGCAGGAGAACTGCCACAAATTCAAGACTAAGCTACATAGTGGTAGGCCATCCTGGGCTGCATAGCAAGACCCTGTATCAAAAAAAAAAAAAAAAAAAAAAAACAAAAAACCAAAGCCAGTTGTAGTATATGTCTTTAGTCCCAGTACTCAAGAGGCTAAGGTAGGACAGCCTTGAGTTCAAGGCCAGCCTGAAGCTACAGAGTTTCAGATCAGCCTGGGCTAGAGTGAAACACTACCACAAAATAAAAATGAAACAAAAATTCAAAATCAAATATGCAGGCTAGGGATGTAGCTCAGTCAGTAGTGTGCTTGCCTAGCATGAACCAAGCCCTGGGTTTAATTCACAGCAATGCATAAAACCAGACATGGTGGCACACACCTGTACTCAGCACTGGAAAGTAAGAAGCAGGAGGATCATGTGGAGTTTAATGCCAGCTCAAGTCGTCAGGCTTTGCAGGCAAGTGCCTTAACCACTGAACCATTTCTCCAGGCCTCCCCAACTCCCCCCACCCAGTGTTTTCCTTATACAAATATATTTCCAGGATATAGCACAGAGGCAAGCATATATTAGGTGCTAAGTAAACTGTGGTTTAATTAATACAGTGTGCTAGGTAAGGGCTTCTTAAAGTTTTCTACTCTCAAACCCTTTTTCACCTGAGAATTTTTTTTGATATCCTGAGTATATAGGTATATAAAATAAGTATAGTGGCTGGAAAGATTGCTCAGTGGTTAAGGAACTTGCCTGCAAAGCCTAACGACCCAAGTTCAATTCCCCAGTACCCACATAAAGCCAGATGCACATAGTGGCACATGCATCTGGAATTAGTTTGCAGTGGTTGGAGGACCCGGCAAGCCCATTCTATCTTTCTCTTCTGTATGTCTCTCTGCTTGCAAATAAATACTTAAAAATAAAAAACAAACAAACAAAAAAACAAACAAAAACTTTAGCCGGGCATGGTGGCGCACGCCTTTAATCCCAGCACTCTGGAGGCAGAGGTAGGAGGATCACCGTGAGTTCAAGGCCACCCTGAGACTCCATAGTGAATTCCAGGTCAGCCGGAACTAGAGTGAGACCCTACCTCGAAAAAACAAAAACAACAACAACAAAAAAAAAACTTTAAATTTATAATAAAAGGTAGGAAGAAAGGAAGGAAGGAATGGAGGGAAGGAGGGATGAAGGGAGGAAGCCAGCAAGTATGCACACATCAGTGGTGTGGAAGTTTGTCATCCCAGCACTTGATGCAGGAAGATGATGGATTCAAGGTCAGCCTGTCCTGTCCGGTGAGTTCCCCGTCAGCCTGAACTGCAGAGCAGAGGAAAGGAGGGGACACAGTTCGGTGGGGGAACACTTGCTCGCATGGAGCAAGGGCTTAGCTTTACAGGCCAGTACTGAATAACTGGGAGGCAGGCGTGGTGGCGCCCGCCTTTAACCCCAGCACTCGGGAGGCAGACGAGGAGGGCCTTGAGTTCGAGGCCACCCTGGGACTACAAAGAGAATTCCAGGTCAGCCTGGGCTAGAGCGAGACCCCCCCCCCCCCATAAAAAGACATGGCCTGGCTCTTGTGCTTTACTGGGGTGAAGGTAGGTGCTACACAGGACCAACTTGTACACTAAACTTCCAATTCCTGCAGATCTAGCTGAAAATCAGCTCCAGACGCATGCACCACTTTGGGTACTGGGGTATCGAACCCAGGTCGCCCAGGCTATGCAAGCAAGCGCCTTAACCGCTGAGCAACCTCTCCAGCAACAAGAGGTTCTCAACTCTTAAAAAAATATTGTATTTATTTATGAGAGAGAGAGAGAGAGAGAGAGAGAGAGAGAGAGAGAGAGAGAGAGAGAGACTGGGCACTCCAGGACCTCAAGCCCCTGCCAACGAACCCCAGACGCACGCATGCGCCACCTTGACCAGCTGGCTTTACGTGGGTCCTGGGGAATCGAACCCGGGTCCTTCTGCTCTACAGGCAAAGCCCAGAGGTTCTGCCTACGCCCCGGGGACGGTTTCAGCACCTCTTCCGAGACTGCGGGACCCCGCAGTGACCCTCCACGAGCAGGGGGTCAGCCGGGACACGGGCACAGCGCGGGCGCCCAGGCACCTGGGGTGGACGCGGGGTACGCTCAGTCCATCTGCGCATGCGCTCCGCTCAGCCGGGGTTCCCCCCCCCCAAGGTAGGACGAGTGTCCGAAGCTTTCCCGGGACTACGGAAGGAAAGGAGGAGGAAGGGGCAGGGCCCGCCGCCCCCACGGCAGCCGCCCCGCCCCCCAGGCACTTACACGGCCTGAAAACGGGCGGCGGAACCCCTCGCTCGGAGGTACGGACGCCGGTCACCACGCCCGCCGCGAGCGGCCACCGCGCTCGTCAGCTCGACCCACGGCCGTTACGCGCCCGCCAGGCCGCACGCCTCAGAGCGCGCGCCGCCGGCTCCGCCTCCGCCTGCCGCTGACCCGTAACAAGTCAGGCCGCGTGGCTCTCCCGCCTCTTTCTGCCCTCCTGTAACCAATCAGGAGTCGAGCCGCGCCAATGTCCCGCCCCCTGCACGCTGCCTGAGCGCTGGGCGGGAGGAAGGTCATGCGCATGCTCCAGCCGCTTCTGGGCGCTCGCCGTCTCCTCGGCCCTTCCCGAGTCCTGCCTGTAGGGGGAGCTGCGGGCCTCGGGTGGCCCGCTGGCCCGGGCGGTGAGACCGGCCTCCCTCCACTGTCACTTCTGGTCACATTCAATGAATAATAAATGGCGCACGCCGGAGGATCGCCGTGAGTTCAAGGCCTGAGACTAGATAGTGAAATCCAGGTCAGCCTGGACTTAACCCTACCTCGAAAAACAAAAAGATGTAAATAAGTCTATACATAATAAAAACGAAACGCTTTAGGGGCTGGAGAGATGGTTCAACAGTTAAAGGCGCTGGCTTGCAAAGCCTAACTTCCCTGGGTTTGATTCTCCAGTACCCACGTAAATCCAGATGCACAAAATGGTGCATGAGTCTGGAGTTCATTAGCAGTGGCCTTGACGTACCCATGCTCTTTCTCTCTGCTTCTTTCTCTCTCCAATAAGTAGATGAAATAATGGATAATGAATCTGGGAATGACATGAGAGATGAATGTAGGGTTTTGTCTCTGAAATTAGTCCCAGGAGACTTTATTAAGTCTGGATGCCTTAAATAAATTTGGTCCAGGGGCTGGGGAGATGGCTGAGAGGTTAAGGTGCTTGTCTGCAGTGCCTAAGGACCCTGGTTCGATTCCCCAGGACCCACATAAGCCCGATGCACAAGGTGGCACATGCATCTGAGGATCATTTGCAGTGGCTGGAGGCCCTGGCACCCATTCTCTCTCGCCTCTCTCTCTGTCTCTCTCTCCTCTCCTCTTGCAAATAAATAAGTTAAAAAATAAATAAATAAATAAATAAATTTGGTCCAGAAGAGATGGCTGTTAAAGGCACTTGTCTGCAAATCAGAAAACCCAAGTTCCATCCCCAGCACACATCTAAGGCTGGACTTAAAGTGGCTATTTTAACACTCCACATGGGGGCACTCTGGAAGCTCCGCAGCTAGCTAGTCTGGCCTTCCCAGCAGCAAGACAAGAGAGAACCTGTCTCAAGGTGGAAAGAGAAGACCAAAACCAAGAGGTGTACACACAAAGTTTATCCATTTGGGGGTTGTTGTTGTTGTTGTTGTTTGTGAGGGTAGACAAGGGCATGAGGACTGAGAAAGAGTTGTGAGAAGGGAGGAAAGAAACCTGAGTGGAAATAGTGAACTTGCTGAGATTTAAATAAAAGTAGGGCTAGATATGTAGCTCAGGCAGTAGAGTGGTTGGGTTAATCTGGAGTGGTGGTGACGAGCCTGTAACCCCAGCATTTGTGGGTGGAGGAAAGAGAATCAGGACTTCAAGGTCTTTCTTGGCTACAGAAGAGTTTGCAGCCAGCACAGGGTACCCGAGAACCTGTGTCAATAAAAGAGGAGAGGCTGAGAATAGGGCTCAGCAGTTAAAGATGCTTGTTTGCAAAGCCTGCCAACTCAGGTTGAATTCCCAAGCCACCCTCGTAAGCCAGATGGAAAAATTGCCAGGCATGGTGGCACATGCCTTTAAGTCCCAGCACTCGGGAGGCAGAGGTAGGAGGATTGCCAGGAATTCGAGGCCACCCTGAGACTACATAGTGAATCCCAGGTCAGCCTGGTCTAGAGCCAGACCCTACCTCAAAAAAACAAAACAACAACAAAAAAACTCCACCCACATACTCACTGTGGTGTGCCCATGCCTACATTCATGCATACCATTCATTCACACACACATAATACATTTACAGTCTCTCTTTTTTCTTCTTCCTCTGTCCCCCTACCCCACCCTCAGAAAGGATCTCACTCCGGAACTCTGTTGCTCCAGAGTTCAAACTCATGGTAATCCTCCTACTTCAGACCCCAAGTGTTGGGACTAAAGGTGCATATGTCACCACGCCTGACTTTTGACCCTAATTATAGGGATTATTCACAATTTTAGACAGATAACACCTTATTACAGAGAGAGATAGAAGAGACAGACTGGGCATCACAGGGCCTCCAGTACTACAAACTCACTCCAGATACTTGTGCATCTGGCTTTATGTGGCTACTGGGAAATTGAACCTTGGCCAGTGAGCAAGTGCCTTTAACCACTGATATATCTCCCCAATCCTGACCTTGAACTCTTGATCCTCCTACTTCTAATTCCCAAGTGCTGGGATTGCAGGTATAGAACTTTATTTATTGTCATGGTTTGATCCAGGTGTCCCCCACAAACAAATGTGTTCTGATTGATCAATCCTCAGCTGATGGCATTTTGGGTTTTACAACCTCACTGGAGCTGTGTTGTTGGGGACAGGCATATGGAGGTTATAAGCCAGCTTCTCCTTGCCAGTATTTGGTACACCTTCCTGCCATTGTTTGCAGTGCTGTGGTGGAGGTGATGTCCACCCCTCTGTTCATGCCATTATTTTCCCTGTCATGATGGAGTTTCCCCTCGAGTCTGTAAGTTTAATAAACCCATTACTCCACAAGCCGCTTTTGTCTGGGTTCTTTCTGCACAGCAACTGGAATGCTGACTGCAACAGTCATGCTCTTGCCAAGGTGGGATTTCTGGTAATGCAGCTGCCTTTGAGTCCCCATGTTCCTATACGTAACCCCAGTAAACTCACTGATTCAAACTATGCTGAGTCTAAATCTGTATTAGGTCTATAGTCAGTACCCTATATGAGATAAACAGAAGTTTGTTCATGTCTCCCAAGAAAAATCATGCAAGAGCCATTTGTAACATTTTTCCTAGGAAATAAATTTATAACATTATCATGGATATCAATTAAAAGCACACTTCAGAACCGGGTGTGGTGGCGCATGCCTTTAATCCCAGCACTCGGGAGGCAGAGGTAGGAGGATTGCCGTGAGTTCAAGGCCACCCTGAGACTACATAGTGAATTCCAGGTCAGCCTGGACTAGAGCGAGACCCTACCTCGAGAAACAAAACAAAAACAAAAAAAGAAAAGAAAAGAAAAGCACACATTTCAGGGCTGGAGAGATTGCTTAGTGGTTAAGGAACTTACCTGTAAAGCCTAAGGACCCAGGTTCAATTCCCTAGTACCAGGCTGGAGCACATGCATCTGGAGTTCCTTTGAGATGGCTAGAGGCCCTGATGTACCCATTCTCTCTCTCTCTCTCTCTCTCTCTCTCTCTCTGCTTGCAAACACATAAATATATAAAAAAAATAAGAAATCATACTTCAAAAACAAAACATCAAGAAGTAAAGGTACTTCCTGTGATTGTAAACTATGGATAGACACCACCTCTGGCAACTTCTGGTTTATAAATATATATATGAGAAAGAGAGAGAGAGAGAGAGAGAGAGAGAGAGAATGGCATCAGGGCTAAAAGTGACCCCAGTCACGTGCCACATTGTGCCTCTGGCTTTATGTGGATACTGGGGAACTGAACCCAGGTCTGTTTGCTTTGCAAACAAGCACCTTTGACGGCTGAACCATCTCCCAAGCTCCTGTGTTTTTTCCATTAAAAAAAAAACTTAAATTTATTTACACAAGCACGTGTGTGTATAGGTCCCAGGGTCTTTTGCTGCTGAGAACAAATGCCTGTCTAACTCTACATGGATGGAGCCTGGTGTGGTAGCTCACACCTTTAATCCCAGCACTCAGGAAGCAGAGGTAGAATTGCTGTGAGTTCAAGGCCAGCCTGGGATTACAGAATGAGTCCCTAACCTTGGAAGAAAAAAAAAAAAAAAAACAGGGCTGGAGAGATGGCTCAGAGGTTAAGGTGTTTGCCTGCAAAGCCTAACAAGGCCACTTTGTGCATCTGGCTTTACGGGGGAACTGGAGAGTTGAACTCTGGGCCATCAGGCTTTGTAAGTAAGTGCTCTAACCCTCTATTGGTTGTTTTTTTTATTGCAGGGGGTTTCAAGGTAGGGTCTCACTCTAGCCCAGGCTATCCTATCTCTGCCTACCAAGTGCTGGGATTAAAGGCAGGTACCACCATGCCTGATTTGTTTTTTTTTTAAGACAAGGCTTCATTCTGCAGCCCTCAAACTTGTTGCAATCCTTCTGCCTTAGCTTCCTGAGTGCAGAGATTACAGGTGTGCCCCACCATGCCCAGCACCTCTGCCAACTTGTAAAGCCTGGCCCACAATGTCCACTCCCTGAACTCACTGTCCTTCCTCTAAGCCAAAGACTTTCATGTACTGTACTAAGGTCTAAATTAGAACCAGGTATGTCATAGATTATTGTTTGAGAGGCATTAATGATAGTAGTACAAACACCATTGCCCGGATCCACCCTTAACTAGGAAAGGAAAGCTAATGAGGCCAAAATAACTAACGGGCAGAAGGCTTGGATATGGCTTGCTATGAAGACATTACCCTCCTTCTGTCATTGGATAATTCTTGACCATTTTGCAGAAAAAAGAAAGGGGACTTGGGCCAAGCACGTCTGGGGAAGCAGAGATGATCTAGTGAAACTCTTCCACTTGACATGTGGGGAAACTAAGACCACGGAGAATAAAATGACTTTCACACCAGCCTCCATCTCCAGTCCTCCAGCCCACTGACCTGTGGAGCACTGAGGCTTTATGGCCAGACTATACAGAGAAAAACTGAAGAGTCAAGTACTTGCTGTTTATTTCCATACATTCTATACACCCCCATTGTCTGAACAGTCACCCCCACATCCCCACCACTAAGTGCCAGAGATGGGAGAAGGCAGGGAGGGAGCACAGTCCATGCCCAGCAGCCACATTTCTTACAATGGCAGTCCTATGACCAGCCTCTATGGTACCTAACAACACCAACTCCCCAAATCTTCCTCCACCCCACTCTTGCCTCAGGTAAGTAAGCCAAGCACTGTGGTGATGAGATGGGATGGAGAGGTGGAGGTATCTAGACCAGATTTTACCCCAGCATCCATCCTATCACCATCAGGAGAAAGATGGACATCCAGGTTCCTGTAGGAGAGAGAGATGAATATATAATAAGATGAGGGGGTCTTGAAAAGCCGGGGAAAACTTCTAGGCCTAGATTCTTCACTTTGGAAAATTATTTAATAAGCCATTCTTTTTTATTTTTTCCTTGTCTTTTTAATTAATTAAATTTTTTCATGATACAGTCTCACTGTAGCCCAGGCTGACTGGGAATTCTATAGCTCCAGTCTGGCCTCAAAATCATGGTCACCCTCCTACCTCTGCCTCCCAGGTGCTAGGATTAAAGGCGTGTACCACCATGCCCAGCTTCTTCTTGTCTTTTTATTGTTTTATTTTTGAGACAGTCTTGCCAGGTGTAGTGGCTACACCATTAATCTTAGCACTGGGGAGGCTGAGGTAGGAAGATCGCTGTGAGTTTGAGGCCATCCTAGGCTAGAGAGGGGGTTCCAGGTCAACCTGGCCTAGAGTGAGACCCTGCTTCAAAAAAAATAGGGCTGGAGAGATGGCTTATTGATTAAAGGCACCTGCTCACAAAGCCTGCTGGTCTGGGTTCCGTTCCCCAGTACCACAGTGAAGCCAGTTGCACAAAGTGGCTCGTGCACCTGGAATTCGTTTGTAGTGATAAGAGGCCCTGGAGCGCTCGCTCTCGCGCTTTCTCTCTCTCTCTCTCTCTCTCTCTCTCTCTCTCTCTCTCTCTCCCTCTCCCTCCTTCTCTCTCAAATTCATACATAAAAATATTTAAAAAAAACAAAGGCTGGAGAGATGGCTTAGTGCTTTAAGACACTAGTTTACAAAGCCTGCTGGTCTGGGCTCGATTACCCAATACCCATACAAAGCCAAACCTACAACATGGCACATGCCTCTGGAGTTCGTTCACAGTGGCAAGAGGCCCTGGTGTGGCCATTCTCCTTCTCTCTCTCTCTCTCTCTCTCTCTCTCTCTCTCTCTCTCTCTCTCTCTCTCTCTCTCTCTCCATCTCTTGCAAATAAATCAAATTTAGAAACAAGAACACAAAGTCTCATGGAGCCCAGGCTAACCTAGAATTTACTATGCAGATGAGGATGGTCTTGAAATCCCAAACATTTCTCCACTTTCTGAATGCTGATATTCCAGAGTAAGCCAGTAAACCAGGCTTTTGTTTGTTTGTTTGTTTTTCAAGGTAGGGTCTCGCTGTAGTCCAGGCTGACCTGGAATTCACTATGTAGTCTCAGGGTGGCCTTGAACTCACGGCGATCCTCCTACCTCTGCCTCCTGAGTGCTGGGATTAAAGGCGTGCGCCACCACGCCCAGCAAACCAGGCTTTTTATTTTTTTGTGTGTGTGTACCCATGGGTGTGCAGGTACCATGGCACACATGTGGAGATCAGAGGACAATCTCGGGTGTCAGTCCTTGCCTTCCACCTAGTTTGAGACAGTATCTCTCATTGTTTGCCACTGTGAATGTCAGGTTAGTATTCTCCTGACTCTGCCTCACTCTGTAGTTGGTGCCCTGGAATTACAGAAGCTCTATCATCGTTTCAGACAGCACTGAACCATCTCCCTATCCTGTTTTTTTGTTTTTGAGACATGACCTCACTATCTTGCCTAGGCTAGCTCTGAATTTCTAGGCTCAGGCAATCCTCCTGCCTCAGTGTCCTGAATAGAGAGGTGTGGAAGTGCTCCTGAAGGTGGGGGTCTCAGGAGAGCAAGTGAGGGCTCTGGAAGAGGAGCCAGGCATGTGCCACTGTACTTGGCGCATCTTAAATGTGAAATCCTTATGGTAGTTTGAATGTGAAATGTCTTCATAGCCTCATGTGTGTTTGT
>PVHP010018846.1:0-21784 GCA_004024765.1 Zapus hudsonius
GTTTACCTGTAACACAACCAAACCAATTAACCTCATATCATCTCACATAGTTACCTTTTTTATTAGCAAAGATATTTATGATTTATTCTCTCAGCAAATTGCAAGTATACAATACTATATTATTAAGCATTACAGCATATAAGAATCTCTCTTTCTAATTAAAGTCTTTTCCAATCGAAGTCTGTTTTTGTTTTCATGTGACAATATTTGATTTGTGTGGTGGTTTGAATTAGGTGACCTCCTAATACACTCAATGTGTTCTGAATTCTAGGTCTCCAGCTGGTGGCAGTTTGGGAGGTGGAGCCTTGCTGGAGGTGGTGTGTTGCTGGGTTTGGGTCTTGAGGTTTATTAGCTCTTTCTTGCCAGTGCTAGTTTGGCACACTCTCCTGCTGCTGTTGTCCACCTGATGTTGGCCAGGAGGTGATGTTAAGCCTCTGTTCATATGTTTTCCCCAGCCATCATGAAGCTTCCCCTCAAGTCTGAAAGCCAAAATAAGCCCTTTCCTCCCATAAACTGCTTTTGGTTGAGTGCAAGCTATGCAGGTAACTGCAACAGAAAGTTGGTAACAGGAGTGGGGTTGTTGTTGCTAGAAATCCAAATTTTGGCCTTTTGGAACCGATTTGCTGGTGGAACATGGAAGGCTTTGAAACCTTGATCTAAAAAATGCCTTGAAGTATTGAAGGCAGAGTGGAATGGACCATTCTGGTTAGAGTTGGAAAGGCATGAATGCAGTAAGAACTATGGACTGTGAGATTTGGCTTATGAGGGTGAGAAAGAACTTTGTCAGAACTGGTCTTGAAGCAGTTTTTATGATAGACCTGCTGCGTTCTGCCTGCCTGTGTCCTGAGAATGTGTGCAGGGTTTCACTTCATAGAAACGAGCTGGTGTGAATGGATGGAGACGGCACAGAAATGTTTTGGGCTGGAGACAGCACCTATTTGGCTGCAATTGTTTGAGAGATTATGACTAGCTGATTGGGCCAGCTGATGTGCATTGGGACAACAGGAAGAATATGGATCCTTTTGAAAGTAAAGGGCCTGACTGCTGAAGGAAGTTTCCTTCTCTTTAAAGTCAGTTTTATTCCCCCCCCCCCCCGCCCCAGATTAACAAATTTGTTAGCCCACCTGGTACTATGGAGTATAACAAATGTAGGAAAGAGAGAGTCATTGATTTGCAACATGTTTGTGTTATTTATTAATTTTTTTTGGAATGTCCATGGGCTATGTGGGGCAGGCTGATTGCAAATGTGCTGGAGGCCCAGTGGTGCCATGAGGATGAACTGTGGGTTGTAGCGGAGAAGCCAGGGCTATGGGATGGCTGCCAAGGAGAGCTGCTGGCTAGGAATGGAGTTTTCCCAGGCTGTCAGCAACCCAGCTAGAGGGGTGGAATTGGAACTTCAGAGACTCGTCACTGGGTAGAGATGTTGGACTTGGAGTTACAGAATTTGTTGTTTGCTCCCATATTTATTTTATATCTTGTATTGGTTCACTTTTTTTTTTGCTATGCCTAATACCATCTTTTTCAGTGTAAATGTTTAAAATGTTTACTCTATGTCATTCCAGGGTTTTTTTTTTAATAGATTAAGAGACCTTATACTATGGAGATGTTTGAACAGTATTGGTATTGCTAAAAACCATGGGGATTTTTAAAGTTGGACTGAATGCATTGCATTTTTAAACTTATTGATAGCTTCCATAATTATAGACCATAAACCATTATGATTCCCTCCTCTCCCACACTCCCCCATATCTCTTCCCTCTCTATTAGTCTCTGTTTTGTTTTAGTGTCATCATATTTTCCTCCCATTATGTGTAGGTATTATCAGGCACCTGTGAAGTCATGAATATCAAGGCCATTTTGTGTCTGAAAGTTTACATTGTAAGCAGTCCTCTCCTTCCTTTGTCCCTTACAATCTTTCTGCCACCTCTTCCACAATAGACCCTGAGCCTCGTGAAGTGTGGTGGAGGATCATTTTTATTTTTTTTTCTTGAGGTAGTGTCTCACTCTAACCCAGGCTGACCTGGATTCACTATATAGTCTCAGGCTGGCCTCTAACTCACAATGATCCTCCTACCTCTGCCTCCTGAGTACTGGGATTAAAGGCATGCACCACCACACCCAGCTAAATGCATTGCATTTTATATCATGTGTGGTTATCAGTTTATGGGAATGTTAGGTCAGAATTCAGGCAACACCCTGGTCCCCTCCCCCAGCCGGCCTCAGGGGAAGTTTTAGCACCGGAGACCTTGGCCTGCCTGCCTCCTGAAGGAACAGGAGATAGAGCCCCCCCCCTACCTGCTGTGCCTGTGTCTGGCAGAAAAGAACATCCCTTCCCCATTCCAGGCCACCTGGGCCCTTCCCCCAAGCTGGACATTCACTTTAAAAGCCAGATCTTGATCTGGCCTTTCATTCTTCTTCCATTTTGGAAGATAGCCTGGAGCTTGGGGTCCCTTTCCTCCTATTAAAGCCTTTCCTTTCAGAGCAGTCTCTCATGGTGGTCATTTCCATTTTAATAGGGGCCAGAGGTGGAATGTGGTGGTTTGAATTAGGTGTCCCCCATAAGCTCATGTGTTCTGAATGCTAGGTCTCCAGTTTGGTGGCATTTTGGGAGAAGAAGCCTTATTGGAGGAAGTGTGTTACTGGGGTGGGCCTTGAGGTTTATTAGCCCTAGCTTGCCAGTGTCTGGCACACTCTCCTGCTGCTGTTGTCTACCTGATGTTGGCCAGAAGGCCAGCATCTTTTCATGCCACATTTTCCCCTACCATCATGGAGCTTCTCCTCCTCTGTAAGCCAAAATAAACTCATTCCTCCCATCAGCAGCTTTTGGTTAGGTTCTTCGTACCAGCAACGAGAAGGTAACTGCAACAATCTGAGATGGGAAAAGCAGTAGGTACTAACTCCATGCAGAAAGGGAGAACACTACTGTCGGTAGGAGGAACAGCACGTGCAGAGGTCCTGAAGTGGGTGCGAGCATCAAGCTCGGAGAAAAACAGTGCAGGGTGAAGAAGTGAAAGAAGGCTCAGGCCAAACACCGAGCTTTGTTCCACCATTGGCCCTCAGATGGGGTTGCTTCCCTTACAGCAGCAAAACAGCTACCTGACTCTCTTATAAAGGATAGGAAATCTCCAAGGACACTCTTCCTCCATAATCCCTCCCTCTGTGCTCATTGGCCAGAACTGCATGCATACTCTTGTCTAGACCAATCCATAATGGTTATTGGTGTGTTTTAGACCCAGCACAATTCACCCCTGGGGCTGGGCAGGGCCAGAGGTCATCTGAACAAGATGGGCCTTGCCTTATAGAGGAAGTTGTAGAAACAGCGGACCTGCTGGCATGAGCAGACAGTGTTTGCACCTGCTCTTAGGTGACTATGAGACCCTAGGAATTTCAGGCACAAATTGAGAGGACAGAACTCACTCCTACACTCTCAGAATAAGCCAGGAAGCCCCCTGAAAGCTTTCTTTCCAGCAGCAGAAGGCCCTGTTATTTGGATACTCATCACTGTCATTACTAGAGCAGGAGAGGCAATTGCAGAACTAGTCTTCTCCAGCCCCTTACCAAGTAGCAAATGCATAGTGAAGAAGGCTGTAGAATCCTTTGCACACTGGAAAAGTCTGCATTGCTTTACCAAGTGCTGTGGGAAAATGTGGAAGCTGCCAGACAGATGCTTTAGGTGGTGAGGTCGAGAAAGAAGGGAAGTTGGCTCCACCCTGATGCCGTCTTTGCCTGTGGGTCCCGTGTCCTCCTCAACCTCTCAAAGATGTGGCAAGCTTTCAGAGAATTTCAACCCTAAGAAAGAAGCTGTGAATTGGTGCCCTGGGGCCACAGAGCCTACACATGATTTTATAAATTTGAGTCTTTTTAGAAAGATCCAGAGCTCACACATAAGGGTTCAGATTGCTGGCTTCTCTTGCAACATTAGAAGTTCTAGCCACCCAGGCTTGCTGTGCTTACAGAGGACGCCTGTCTCCAGTGGACATATGGACAAGCAGTTGAAATCTCTAAGAGGTGGGACCTAGGGGAAGGTGATTAGTCACCTCATGCAGGGAAGAGTGCTGGTCTGGTGGAATGGGTTCGTTCCCATGAGAATGGGTTGTGGTAAAAGAGACTTCTGGGGCTGGAGCTATGATTCAGCAGCTAAGGAACTTGCCTGCAATGCCTAACAACCTTGGTTCAATTCCCCAGTACCCACGTAGAGCCAGATGCACAAGGTGGTGCATGCATCTGGAGTTCATTTATAAGGGACTAGAGGCCTTGGTGTACCCATTCTGTCTGTCTCTCTTTTCTCTGTCTCTCTCTGCTTGCAAATAAATAAAAAAATTTTTTTTTGCGGTGCTGAGGACCGAACCCAGGGCCTTGCGCTTGCTAGGCAAGAGCTCATCCACTGAGCTAAATCCCCAACCCAAAAATAATATTTTTAAAAGCAGAGAGACTTCCTAGTCTCTTGCTTCCTCCTTCCCACATGGTTACTCTTAGGTGCATACTCACTGTATGATGTCATCAGTCATGTGACCCAACCAGAGGGCATTTAAGAGATGTCACACTCTTTAAACTTTTGAGACACCAGAATAATGGACTCATGAATAATTTTCTTTATATATTACCCAGTACCTGGCATTTTGTTATAGCATCATAAAATGGACTGAGACAAGGCCCGTAGGCCCAAATGATAAAAAGTGCTGAGTTAGACAGCTGTCACCTTTGCTTAGAACCATCTAGTTCACTGAGGTCCTCATTCAGCTCATCATTTTTATAACTGGTTGTCCCCAGTGGTGGTGGTGTGGTGAGTGTACGGACATGTGTATGCCATAGCGTGCATGTGGAGGTCAGGCAACAATCTTGGGGTGCTGGTCTGAGTGGAAGACAGGTAGCATTAGGAAGAGGCAGTTAAGACAGAAAGGCCCATAGGAGATCTTAATTTCTGTCTGCCGAGTGGAACATAAACAAACACAGCTACATGCCCTGCTATTTATAGCAGCTGCCCCAGATCTGGAATTACTCAGGTGCACGTGTTCAAGCCCAGCCCCTTCCAGACACTGCACCCAGGTGTACTGCCTTCAGGCCCAGACCCCAAATAAAAACCCTGGCTCATAAGGCTTTTGGTGGGGTTTTTCATCTCTCAGTATCTGAAGTTTTCACCATCAGTAAGGTTTTGGCCTTTCCACCCTGCAGCCAGGGTGGGGAAGGATATACATGGGCCTGTAGACTACGTGGGTGTTTTTACTCCTCACCCTTTGTTTCTCAAACTCACCTCCCCTCCATTCCCCTTTCCGGAAAAGGGTATTTTTGTTTTTCCCTAGTCCATGGATTTTACATGGCCCCTTCCCCTAGGTCTATGAATTTTGACATGAGCCCTTAGACCATGAGGGTGACCTATTCCCTCTTCTTTGATCCATAGACTCTCCCCCTTGCTCCTGACTTCTGAATAAATATAATAACTTAATAATTATTCTTCTCAGTCTTGTTTTATTGAATTCTTTAAGTAAAGCAGACAAGAGCTCAGGTTTGGGGTTTGAGTTCAAACCCCCCAAATTAAACAACATCCCATCTCAGTCCCTCTCCTTCCACCTAGCTTGGGGAAGGGTCTCTCTCCTTGTCTCTTGGTCAGAAGCTAGCTGACCCTGCACGTTTCCAGATTCTCCTGACTCTGCCCCCATTGCTATAAGTGCCCTGGGGATACAGCCATGGGTGCCACTTTGCATCCGGTTTTACACAGATCACCCCTGTCATATATGCAACCACACACCAAGCATGCCAAGAGCAGTGTCTCATCCCATCACTGCACTGACCTCTGGGATAGGGAGATTCAGCAACCAAGGCCCAGAGATGCCAAGTCCTTTGCCTAAGGTCACACTGCTAGGAAGTGGCCCAGATACTGAGGCTGTTATCTGTGTGACTTTTTCTCATTTAGCCAACAGATGGCAGAGTTGCAGTTCTGCTGTTCTTTGGATCTTAAATGTCTCCCAAAGGTCTGTATGTTGAAGTCTCAGTCCCCAGGGAGGTGGACCCCTTAAGAGGTAGAACCTAATGGGAGGTCTTCAATATTTGGAGGTGAGCCCTTTCTCTTTCTTTGGTTGCCAAGTCGTGAGCTGAATGGTTTTGCTCCACTGTGGTATGTGGTTTGCCAGAGACCCAAAATACCAAAACTATGAGTCAAAACTTCTCTGCTTGTCTTTCATCAGGGTCTTGCTATGTAGCCCGGGCTGTCTGCAAACTTGCAATACTCCTGTCGCTGTTCTTCCCTAGTGCTGGGATCACTAGCCACCATGCCCAATACTAGCCATTTCTCTACATAAGTTGATGATCTCACGTGTTCTGTCAGATAGTGACAGAAAGCTGGCCAACACAGAATGTAACACAGGTTCATCTGACTCCAAAGTCTAGAAGCTCAAGGAGGAAAAACTAGTTTGGCCAGGAGTAGTTTTGAAGATTTGGAATGTGGGGCCTTTGGCTGGGCTCCCTTGCCCCAAGATTGCCACCCTAATGAGAACCCACTGAAGCATTTGTTCAGTGTGTGCAATGGCAATGGAGTTGGCTGCCTTCCCATACACAGCAGCTGGCAGAGACTCAGTGGTAGGCAAAGGCCTGATGGGAGAAAAGGGAAGGTTTCAGAGGTGCTGCCCATGGTGGGTTGGCAATGGGCTGACATGAGAGATGGTCAGCTCTTAGGACTGATGGTCCTGAAGGAGATGGAACTAGGAAAGTGGCCGTCACTGACCAAGTTCTGACTGTCATGGGTGATCCAGTTCAGCTGTGTTTAGGGTCCTAAATTAGTCCTTTTAGAGAAGTAGAGATGTGTTTGTAGGGAGAGCTGTGTCCTTGGCTGCTTTGTACTATTACAACAGAATGCCCAAGGTCCTATAAAGGACTGAGACTTCTTACAGATCTAAGGCTGGGTAGTCCAAGGTCAAGGGAGAGAAAGAAAGAGAAACAAGGCTGACAGAGAGCAAGAGGGGGCTGAAGTTACTTTAAAGTATATATATCTATGAGAGAGAAAGAGAGAGATATTGAAAGCGAATGGGTGTGTCAGGGCCTGCCATTGCAAACTCCATATACACATAATACTTTGTGCGTCTGGTTTTACAGGAGTACTAGGGAATCTACCACAGGCCATCAGGCTTTTCAAGCAAATACCTTTAAACATTGAGCAATCTCTCCAGCCTGAACTCACTTTTATTCTGCCAGGCAGGGTAGTATCTGCCTATAATTCCAACACTTGAGAGGTTGAGGCAGGAGCATTGTGAGCTCCAGGCCAGGCCCAGATACAAGTCCCTTTCTCAACAAATAGAAAGGAAATTCATTTCCAAAACAGTGAGTTCCCTCCTACAGTAATGATGTTAATCCATGAATGAGGATGAACCACTCACAACTTAAAACTTCATTACACCCCACCTTCCAACACTATGGTGCTTCAAATTAGGTGTCTTCCATAAACTCATGTGTTTTGAATGCTAGGTTCCCAGCTAATGGCAATTTCAGAGGTGGAGCCTTGCTAGAGCTGTGTCACTGTGGGGTGGACCTTGAGGTTTGTGAACCCTCAGTTTGCCAGTATTGGTTGGCTCACTCTTTTGCTGCTGTTTCTACCTGCTGTGGTGGAGGTGATGACCAGCCCCTGCTCATGCCATTATGTAGCCTACCCTCAAAACTGTAAGCCAAAATAAACAACCTTCTCCCATCTGCTGCTTTTGGTCCTGTGCTTTGTTCCAACAAGGAGAAGTTAACTGGAACAGAAAATCGGTACTGAGAAGTGGGGTCGCTGCTGCTACAAACATGACTGTGTGGCTTTTCATCTTTTAGAACTGACTTGGAGGAGGAAATGTAGACTGAGAATGTTTTGGAGATACCAGGACTATGGATGGCTGCCAAAGAGAGCTGCCAGTTTAGGATGGAGTTGTCCTCAGGCTGTGAGCAGTCCAGCTGGAGGGGTGGAATTGGAGCTCCAGAGACTTCATCACTGGATAGTGACATTGGACTTGGAGTTACAGGACTTGGTGTTTGGCCTTTTTGTTTTAGATCTTGCATTGGTTCCATCTTTCCTTGCGCTGTGAATGTTTACTCTGTGTCATTATGTTCTTTTGGTTTTACAGCTCACAGTTAAGAGATCTTGGATTATGGGGATGTTTGAACATTATTGGAACTAATAAAACTATGGAGATGCTTAAAACATTGGACTGATTTCATTTTACATCATGTATAGTTATCAGTTTAAGGAGGGTAGGGACGGAATGTGGTGGTTTGAGTTAGGTGTCCCCCATAAATTTGTGTTTTGAATGCTTGATTCCTAGCTGATGGTAATTTGGGAGGTAGAGCCCTATAGAAGGAGGACCTTGAGGTTTATTAACCCTGTTTGCCAGTGTTAGTTGGTTCACTCTCATGTTGTGGTGTTCCACCTGTTGTGGCAGGTAATGTCCAGCCTCTGCTCATGCCATCCTTCCCTGCCATCATGGAACTTCCCCTTGAGACTATGAGGTATAGTAAACAACTTACCTCCCATAAGCTGCTTCTGATTGGGTGTTTGTTCCAGTGAAGGCAACTACAATAGTTGGTGATTAAGGCTCCAACACATTAACTTTGAGAGATAACGTTCAACCCATAACAGGTTCCATCCATGTGGTACTGTGGAAGACAATCTCAGGGGAGAGGGGCAGGCCAAGAGAGCTGGACACTGCACTGTGTTGCCATTAGCACATTGGGTCAGACATCTGACCCTCCTGGGCCTCTGGGAATAAACTTCACATATGTCCCAGCACACTGTGGGACTATTACATGATGCTGAGTGCCCATAGCAAGGATCTGTGTGACTTACTGTTCTTGCCTGGGGACACCTGACCCAGTCTATCACACTTTTCTAGGAACTGGGGAGATCCGCAGAATTGAAACTGCAGTGCATTTGTGGTGTACTCTACCGGGAACTGTGTGCACTGCTGTTGCTGCTGGCCGAAGGAGGCGTGGCTTCTCAGGTTTTATAATTCCACAGGGAAGTCATTTCCTTTAAATAACCTCAACCTGTTTATTTAGGTCAATGTATTAGCTATCAATTGCTGCATAACAAATTACCCAACATTTAGGGGCTTAAAACAATTACAGTTTCTCTAGATGCTACAGGCTGCTCTCACAGAAGGGCACTGTGTGGCTTCCATTTGTCCAAAGGGAGTAGGGGCTGCTGGCTGAGGATTTCTCTCTGTGTGTGGAATTACCATTCCACAGGATGCCCTTGGGAATGCTCAGGGAGAAGCAGCTTAACAACTGGCCTCAGTGTCCCTTCCTCTGTGGCATTTTATTGGTTGGTGTGAGGCACAAGTTCAACTCTGACTCAAGGATTTCATACAGGAGTCTTTCCACTGCTGTGTTCTACCACAATGCCTGGCACTTAGTAGGTCCTCCACAGGAGTTTAGATTTAATTCAGCCAACTAGGTAAGTCTAAGATTTTCCTCTGAATTCTGTTGTTCTTTTTCTAGCTTCAGTGTCATCTAAAATAGGGTGTTGGTGATGGTCTTCATCCCATGGCGCGCGCGGGGGGGGGGGGGGGGGGGGGGGGGGGGGAGCCATGAGTGATGGTTGGATAGCTGGGTCCAGCTCTTGACAGACCCCTTTCATCTAGGGCCTCTGGACATGTGTCCCTCACTCAGTCCACACACATTCAGTGTCTTACTTTGGCTTTTTATTGAATCACACAGCTTGGGCATCAGGCCTAACAAACTTCATTAGAAAACACCTGGAACTGTTGGGGGGGACAGGAAGTGGAGGCTAGAGAAAAGTCCCAGTCTTCCCAGATTTTCAGTAAGTGACACCATCAGCTATCACCTGAAGGAGGAGAGGGTATAAAATACCCAAGGGAAGGAACAGGGGGAGTGAAAGCCATCCTGAGGCTAGGAGGGCAGATATGGAGGTACCTTGGTTTGAGTATCTATATCCACCTAAATTCACCTGGAGTCCTTACCCTCAAGCTGAGGCTTTGGGGGTGACTAGGTCAGGGGGCAGCGCCTTCATGAATGGGGTTAGTGGTGCTCTAAGAGGCCCAGGAGAGCTTGTCTATACACCTCCTGTGGGAGGGGGCACACAGAATACACCACTTCTGACACTGGATCTATTGATTCCTTGACTTTGGCTCACTCTCTAGCATGGTGAGAAATCAACTTCTGTTTCTGTTCTGCCCGGGCTATGCTATTTTGTGACAGGAGCCCTATGGACTAAAGCTGGGGACAAGCAGGTTCCTTCAGCCCCAACCTCAGAGAAGAAAATAAACATGTTTAAATGCCTTCATAAGGGGAGAGGTTCAGAATCCAGGTTCAGGGGTCCAAGACTGTGGGGATGGAGGCTCAGAGTGGGCATTATCAGCTGCTTGTAGATGGAGGCTTGTGGGAGGTAGATGGAGAAGAGAGAAACAGCTCCCAGACTCTGCATCCAGAAAGCTGTTACCTGAGCCAGGTGTTGGGAGACCTGAAGGACAGTGTGGCCTTTCAGGGTCAAGAGGAATCAAATGGCTAAATCTGGGGTCAGGGACTGGGTTGGTGCTCTTGATCTGACCTAACCTCTAAAAGATATGTGGTTCTGTCTCAAAGCTGAAAATCTGCGGTGTGGAGGGTAAGCATTTTCTCACCAGCCACCCCTGGGTACAGCCACAGGTACAGCTGACCCTTCATGGCCTGTCAGGGTCTCAGCAGGAATACAGGGCACACTGACCCACTTCCTCCCTCAGCCTAGCCTGCAACTCCCTTCAAAGAAAAGCTCTGGGAACTCCTGGAGTTAATGACACCAGAGCTGTGCCACCTGCTTGGGGCTCCAGAGATGTAGGGTTGCCTAGCCCCCTTCAACTGGCTGTGGTGAGGACACACTCCATCTCCCCTGAATATAGGGGGAGACACCACTTTACCCATCTTGGCCCTTAAGTCTGCAGCTAGCCCCAAACCCAGAGGTGATGTGGAGGTAGACAGACACTGGGAAGTGGTGCTCCTCCCCAGCAGGGTATTCTAGAAACAGGATAGAGACGGACAGTTTGGCAACTTTCTGGCATTACTGGCAAACACTGGCTCTGCTTAGCCCACCACATTCTGCTCAGGTCTGTAAACAACACCTCCCAGAGGGTCAACAGGAACAGCCTGCTGTGTGGACCCTAGCTGAGTTCACTCCCAGGGCTGGGCCATCTCCGGGCTCCCCGAAGGCGTTCACACCCCTACAGCACTCTTCTCGTCCTCTTTGGGGCTGGGGTCTTCCTGGATCTTCTTCATTTCCCAGCCCCTAACCCAGGTGTAGGCCGAGGAGCCGCCCAACACCATCAAGTTGCTGGCCCACCACAGGAAGCTCTTGGTCTCTTCGTAGTGCAGTACCGCCAGCACGGTCTGGGCACAGGCCTTGGCCGTGCCTGACACGTTGTGCGTCAGGGGACTGGTGAACTTGATCTGCAGTCCTGTCACATAGCCGATGGCAAAGCCGAACAGGCCACCCAGTGTCATCATGCTCCAGAAGTGAGCGCTGCCCAGATGGGCGAAGTCACGGAGGGCCTGGACCTCGCCGAGCAGCAGCAGCAAGGGCAGGAAGAGCACGCATGCATTGACGTTGTTATAAAAGGTCAGGCGCCAGATGCTGCCGTCCACTGCGGGGAGCACCTTCTTGGTATAGATGGCATTGAGCGAGACGCAGAGGCTAGCCAGCACCCCGAAGATGGTACCCGTTAGGGACAGGGTGCCCTCAGCCCCCTCTTGGTCCACACCCAGCCAGAAGCCACCTGCAGCAGGGACAGGAAGGTGACAAGGAGAAGAGAGATGAAGACAAGGGACGAGGGACAGAATTATGACACTACAGTTCCTAGATACCCTGTAGCCCTCACCACCTCATCCTTCCATCAACACATCCAAGACCCCAACCTCCCACAAAAGAAGGGCCCAGCAAGCAACCCTGAGCCCCAGCTTGTATTCTAGCAGAGGCGAAAGGCATAAGGACAGATCGTGGCCCGTTACCCCTTTAATTACAACTGTTAACCATTGTAAAGGGCCATAAAACAGCACAGGGTGCCTGGCGGCCTGTACTTGGAAGTAACTGAGTTCTGCTGTGGTTAAGGTGACCTTAGGTAAGGGACAGGGGCTCTAAGCTTCCTCTCCTTCAGTGTGAGCTTTAAGTTAGAACTGCTCCATGCTTGCTGGTGCTTGGGACAGTCACTCTAGGACTCTACTAATCAGCTGCTTCCACTGTCCTCTAGCAAGTTTCTACTCCCCAGCCCAGAACATGGGGGTGCCCACGCCAGCCCTTCCTCTGTCCTGTGACGGCTCCACCCACCTCTCATGCTGGGCTGTGTCTGCCCTAGGAGCACATCCCTTTGGGAGGTCCACTTAGCCTTCAAGGTCAACACTGGCCTCTCCAGGGAATCCTTTCCCCAATATCTCCAGTACCTAGGCCTCTTCCCAGACTCTTTCAGCCTGTCCTTTCCCCCAAAGCCCCTTGCCTGCTGTGGGCTGCTAGGCACCTGCCCGCTGTGATAGTCTGGTCTTTCTATCCACACCCTTCCAGAAGGCAGGGGCTTACAAATGCACATGGTTCTAGCTTAGCTGTCAGAGACTTGACCTCGGATTGCTCTACAGTTTCAAAGCTGAGTGGCCTCATTTGTTGCAAGCAGAGAGAGAGAAAGAGAGGGAGAGGGAGAGGGAGGGAGAGGGAGAGATAGAGATAGAGAGAAACCAAAAGAATGGGGGCTCCAGGGTCTCCAGCCGCTGCAAACAAACTCCAGACGCATGTGCTACTCTGTACATCCGGCTTTACATGGGCATTGGGGAATCTGGACTCAGGTCGCCAGGCTTTCAGGCAAGTGCCTTAACCACTGAGCCATCTCTCTAGTGCTCTTTCTTTCCTTTTATTTCTTAAAGCAGGGTCTCACTCTAGCCCAGGCTGACCTTGAACTCAGTGATCCTTCTACCTCTGAGCCACTTTCTTGATCCTATGCCAACCAATCTACTGTCCACTTTGTGATCTTCCTACAGTACAGATCTGCTCAGGTTCTACCTAGTTTTTTAAAAAAATATTTTATTTATTCATTTTCAAGCAGAAAGAAAGAGAGAGAGAGAGAGAAGAGAGAGAGAGAGAGAGAGAGAGAGAGAGAGAGAGAGAGAGAGAGAGAGAGAATGCACCAGGGCCACCACCTTGTGGGTCTGGCATACGTGGGACCTGGGGAATTGAACCCAGGCTTTAGGCACTGGAGGCAAGTGCCTTAACCGCTGAGCAATCTCTCCAGCCCAGGTTCTACCTAGTTTAAAACCTCTCTGTGGCTCCCACTTGTCTCTGGGAAAAATTTGACTCATTCGACTGGGCATGCCTAAGGTCAAGAAGGGCTTTCTCTATCAAGGCCTAATGCTTCTCACTCCCTCCTCCACAGGCCTCACAGCCTTTCTGGGTTCCCACTGCATCCCATCGTTACTGTCGTGTAACATCATCAGACTTTCCAATAGTGGAGGATGCTAACCCCGGCAGGGCCTGGCAAGTGCTTAGCCACCCGTTAAGCTGTTGAATGAATGGACAGGTTAATGAATGAAGGTTGCTTTGAAGGAAGTTGCAAGTATTAAAGGAGGTAAGAAGCAGGGGGAGGTATGCTCTTGTGTCCCAGATGCTTAGAAGGTTGAGACAGGAGGATCATGTGAGCCCCTCCGGCCTGGGCAACATAGCAACACCTCATCTCAGAAGAAGAGAAAGTGGATATGGTGGTCTACACCCATAATCCCAGCATTCAGGAGGCAGAGGCAGGAAGATTGACATAAATTTGAGGCTAGCCTGGGCTATATAGTAAATACCAGGGCTACCTAGTGAGACCCCTTATAAAAACAAAACACACGCGTGTGCACACACACATACACATGCACGAGAGAGAGAGAGAGAGAGAGAGAGAGAGAGAGAGAGAGAGAGAGAGAGAGAGAGAGAGAGAAACGAGGCTCTTACTGTATTGTAGGTCCTTGGCATACAGTGCTCCCTCATCATTCGCAGAACCCTTGCCCAGTGAGTGGCAAAGACCTGCTGTTTTGCCCATTCAGGCAGAACATCCACGGTCCTCCTGCTGGTTACAATCTAAGTCCAGAAGGGCCCACACCCTCAAAGTCCCATGCCCCAGGGGACTCTCACTCTGGAGCCTGTTCAAGATGCTATGTGACCTGCCAGGCCAAGAGTGGTCACCAGAGAGACTTCCCAAAATGAAGAAGGAAGGAGAGGCAATTAAAGAAAATATTTATTTATTTGAGAGAGAGAGAGAGAGAGAGAGAGAGAGAGAGAGAGAGAGAGAGAGAGAGAGAGAGAGAGAGAGAGAGAGAGAGAGAGAGAGAGAGAGAGAGAGACAGAGAAAGAATGGACACACCAGGACATCTGGCAAAAAAAACTCCAGACAAACAGGCCACTTTGTACAACAGGCTTTATTCCTGGGTACTAGGGAATTGAACCCAGGCCAGCAGGCTTTACAAGCAAGTACCTTTAACTGCTGAGCCATCTCGCCAGCCCCAGAGGGAACCAATTCTGAGGGCAGCAGAGAGCTTTGCCTCCTGGCCTGCTCAAACAGGCCACCACAGTTAGAGCCGGCATCAGCTATCTCACTATCAGGTACTTGGGTTACTCTGGGAACTTGGGCTCAGGTTCCTTAATGCCTGCACTTTCCTGCATGTAAATTCTACCACCACCAGGAGGCTCACCCACTGCATACCTGGCAGGGTCTGCAACTGAAGTGGGATCCTGACCACCTGAGAGTACCTCCAGGAAGTAAAGGGTACCAGTGCCCCTGGGGAGTGGTGGAGGGGCAGACAGGGACTTTCTCAGGGAGAGGTCCTGGGAGCACCTACCTCTCTTACCTGGCCCTTCTGTCCCCTCCCCTCTAGAGCCAGGACACCACAGCCCTCAATGCTGAGTCGCTCAAACCAAGGGAAACATTTTCTAGGACAGAGAGCATGGACGCTCCCCCTCCCCGCAATCCAGAGCATCCAGCCTGGGCCTCTGAGACACTAGGGCAGTATATGTAGGTCAAACAAAACAAACTTCAGTATTGAGAAAAACTTGAACAGGTAAAAATGAAGGACACATTCCTAGGGAGCTGAGCCAGGACAACCCCAAGGGAGCTTGTGATAGCTCTCCACCCAGCATGCTGCCCAAGTCCATGTTTACAGTGGTGGGAATGTGCCATAGCCCCTGTTGTCCACTCCAAGAGCCTCTTGCTGGATGTTGCAGCAGATCACTGGAAATGTGGTCACAGAATCAGGCTGCTTAAACTTTCATTTAACTTTAAATATGCATGTAGCCCGTGGCTATTGGACTGAAAGCAGACTAGGCTCCAGGAATGGAGCAGAGTGGTTACAAGTAAAGGTGGTGGTGGGGTTCAGCTAGAGAGATGGCTCAACAGTTAAGGCACTCGCCTACAAAGCCTAATGACCTGGGTTTGATTCCCCAGTACCCACAAAAGCCAGATGCACCGAGTGGCACATGCACTTGGAGTTTGTTTGCAGCAGCTGGAGGCCCAGACGCACTGTTGTCTCTCTCTTCTATTTCTCTCTCTCTCTCTGTGCTTGCAAATAAATAAATATTTACAAAAAAAGACCTGGGAGTCTTGTTTCCTTTTGGGGGGGGGGCAGATCACAAAGATGCCACCACCCAGAGGACTTCTGGGTAAACAAAAGCAGGTGATTAACATAACATCCGTATCAGTAATTCTTTTCAGAGGGTCAAGTAGGTGAAGACAGTTGCCTACCCAGCCAGCAAGGTGAGGGTGTGTTTATTAAGATGCTTTGTCCTGACAGAGAGAAGCAGATCTACAGTCAGGACTCCTGAGCTCTTGAAAAGCAACACTGCATATTGGTCCATAGTATGACTCTGCAGGCAGGTTGCTTGCATTCCAATCCCAGTTCTGTCAGTGATTCTAGAGGACAGATCACTTAGTCCCTGGGCACCTGGCTTTTCCTTTTGTAAACTGTGAGGTGCAATCTTACCTCGTTACAAGATTACTTGTGTTAATATGGGTCCTTCAGTCTGAGTGCTTGCTATGGTTGTTGCTATTATCATTATGTTCACCCTGGCTGGATGCCTGACCAGGGTGAACTTTCAGGATTTCTGCCCCCCCATCCATCCGGCTCCCCAAAGCCCAACTGGCCACTCACCAATGATGATGCCACAGGTGAGCAGGGCATAGAAGGAGGTGGTCTGCTTGAGCAGCAGGTAGGAGAGCAGCACGTTGAACACGGTGGTGAGGGAGCGGCCCACATTGTAGAAGGCCACCCCCACATACTTGAGGCAGAGGTTATTGAAGGTGATCATGCCTATGAAGACCACCGACAGTGGCAAGACGCTGCGGGCCACCCTGAGGTCCAGTCTCAGGGAAGGGAAGTCCACGGTGCCAGGGCAGCAGGTAGACAGGGTGCTGAGGCCCTTGCATAGAAGTGTGGTCACCAGGCACTGGTAGAAGGTGACGAAGATGGGGGTGTCCAGCTGTAGGGAGGGGCTGTCCAGCAGGTACTTGTTGAGGAATACCATGGAGATGGAGGTGACCCAGTAGAGAGAGACCACCAGGGCGATCTGCAGTGCCCGCAACAGAAAAGGCTTGTCCCCGTGGTCCACCTCTCCCTCTCCAGAGGCATCCGAGGCTCCGGTGAGCGCCATGCGCAGGATCCTGGACCGTTTCAGAGGAGCTCTGTTCATGGTAGCAGAGGAGCTGGGTCACCCCGCGGCCACAACGCATTCCCTGGAGTACAGGGCCCTAGGCTGCTTGGGCCTGTGGGAGCAACCTTCAATTGTCACATAGGGGTGGGTGCCCTAAGGCTTCCTCCGTCTGCGATGAAATGCCCAGCTCCACCACGCGTCCCGAGACTAGACGCAGGGAAGGGGAAGGGCCGGCAAAGGATGTGAGGTCAGGACAGGGATGGCCGGCTTGGGGACAGGGGGCCCGGGGCCTAGGAGGGAGGGGTCGCAGGGAGAAAAGGAGAGGAGGGGCCTCCGGGTGGGGTGGGGAAGGGGGTAACGGGGAAGGTGAGAGACCTGGCCTCGTGGGGTGCCGAGGGTGGAGGTCGGGCTGTAGGGAAGCCAGAAGCGCAGCGGGCCGGGGATCGTGGGGACGCGGGCCTGCGCAAGACGAGGCCACGTGGCCACCCGGGCTCCCGCTGAACCCGGAGCCTCCGGACGGACATCCGAGGCGGCCCGGGAGAGGCGGCCCGGGAGAGGCGGGCCCAGAGCTCATTTCCTGACACGCCCCCGGCCCGCCCCCTCTTAAAGGGCCCGAGCGCCGGGCCGAGCGCGCAGGCCCGCGTCTGTGCAGGGGCACCGTGCGGTCCGCTCCGGCTCTGAGCCCGCTGATGGTGGCCACCTGGGCACCCGGGAGGGTCGTTGTGGATGCCGGAGTCTCGACCCATCCCCGCCGCTGTCACGATCTTGCTCTCAGGGCTCCCGTCCATCACCGGCGGCTGGCCTGCCTCCCCACCCCCACTAGCCTCGGTCAGGTGCATCTTCTCTCCCCGAGCCTTTCGGAGACCTCCTTACCTGCGCCGCGTCCCCCCACCGAGCCGGTCACTCCTGAAGACCTTATTACGGGCGATCCCCTCCTCCCGTGTGCACGGCCTCCGGACCCTCGCCCAACCGGAGACCCTCCCTCCCCCAGCAGTGCTCCCAGAGGCCGGAGGTCACCTCATCCCTTCTGCTCTGGGCCTCAAAGCAGCATCCCCCTGCCTGGGGACCCTTCCCCTTCCAGAACATACCGTGCGTCCGGATCCCGCTCCGGTGCCCTGCCCGCTCCCGCAGCCTCCCGCGTCCACTGGCCGCGCCTCCGCGGCTGCACCTGCTGCCAGAGATCGCCGCGCCCCGAGCCGCGCCCCGGACGACTTCCTGCTGGGCCGCCACGTCGGGCCCTGGGCGAGGGGAGCAGGGACCCGCGGGCGGGGGGCGCCCCCTCGCTCGGGCCTGTGCTTTCAGAGGGGCGAGGGGGACCCAGGAGGGCTCCCCGCTCGCCCACGCCCACCAGCTCAGGGCAGGGCCCGGCCAAATGACTTCTCCCAGCCCCACTTTGCTTCATCTGGAAACCTGGCTGAGCTAGACCAGAGACCAGTAGGTGTTGGCTTCCTCGTTTGATACTAGCTTGTGTGGTTGAAAGTAAGGATGCTATGTTTGTAGTGTTTTTTAATTCCCTCCCCTCCCCTCCCATTAGGAGAATGAGGAGGGCCCTTTCTCTTTCATGTTCCTTCTATTTTGTAACTCTCAATGCAAAAGACAGCCCTCACCTCAAAGGGTATGATAACAGGTAGTTTATTCTGGAGCCAAATATGAGTGACTGTGACCTGGAACAGATTCAGGTTGCCCCAATTCCATGTTACAATGTGAACAATTTCATGAAGGGTTTATAGATACAGAACAGAAGAAAATCATAAATCAAGGCACTTTTCAAATACAATGACTAACCGGCAGGTAAGTGGGAAATCACCATGGGCTTCAGCTGCTCTCTGATGACATTCTTAGCCCTTGGGTTGGCGGAAACTGGGGGTCTGCTTGTACATTCCAAAAAAGGGCCCCCAAGATCACCTGACTGGTCAGACACAGAGGTGGGCAATAAATGGCTATAGGAGACGGAAGGGAAAATACAGCTCTATCTGAGCCTGGGAAAATGTTTTACACAGGATCTTATGCTGGATTACACCTCAAACACCTGGGAGGATGTTTTACATATCTGAAGGATCCTATCTCTGATAAACCCCTTTTGAAAAGAGCTCTGCAGAGAGCCCAATCAACGTTTATATGGTCACCTATTGTCCCTTGATTGACAGTCTCCTAAGGAGGCCCAGACCCAGGCAAACTTTACCTGTAGTCTTTGAGAGCCTGCAGAGAGCTTTTCCACAGACATGACTTCAGATTCCGGAGAAGTCTGTCCTCTCCATTCCTTGCTGAATAAAGTGGTCCTTGTCTGAGCGTGCTCAAGTCCGGTGTGCCTTCTGCCTCAATTTCCTTACAGAGGCCTAAAGATAGTTCAAGGTAATCTGGCTCTAACCTTGCAATATTCCATGTCGCCGTGATATCCAGAGTTCTATCAGTTCACTCAGGCTTGCTGGAAGTAGGTGCAGCAGATGTAGTGCTTTTCTGGGAACTTGAGTTCACATATCCCTTCTCAGAAGCTATAAACCAGGCAATAGCAGACTAGTGTGTTTTGTAAGGGAGGAACAAGGAACAACAAAAAAAAAATGGCTAACTTTGTGAGGATTAGTGGACAGGTAGACTAGCATCTGTTTTCTAGAAAAACTGGTGGTCTGAGTTTATATCTGTTTGCTTCATGAAAGTTTCAGTTTGATTACGTGGCATTTAGCACTATGACACTGTAGCTGACATTTAATGGGCTCACCTTTGGTGAGAACAAAGCCAGCCAGCGCAATCAGGAAATAACAGGATGAAGGTATCAGGGAAATAGCTGGAGGGCCTTACCTGAAACAGACAGAGCTTGACGGTCTGTGGTATACTCTGTGACCATGTAAAACAGTGGATTTCAGTCTGGGCCTTGCTTGCCCTGAGCGACTCCATTTTATACAAATAGCAGTTGGCTCTCTTTTGAATGCACATGCTAAGGCAGAGCGACTTTCTGTCTTGTTTGTGCCAGTAAGCAATCACCAAAACCAGAACAAAACAACCTTCTGTCTGACAGGAACCACCAAGGGCAGGTGCTAACTTGTTTTTTTTTTTTTTTGATGTTGTTGTTGTCTTTATTTTTTTGAGATAGGGTCTTACTCTAACCCAGGCTGACCTGGCACACATTCTGTTGTCCCAGGCTGGCCTCAAATTTCTAGTAATCTTATCTCTGCCTCGAAGTGCTGGAATTAAAGGCATGTGTCACCACACCCAGCTCCAATAACTTATTCATGCAAGTGAAATATTAACACTTAGTGCTGGACTTTGCTAAATGAGGCATGGAGGACATAGGGTTAAGGAAGTTGAGGTAAGCTGAAACCCTGGGTTGTCTCCAGTAGGAGTTTCACCACCTCCACCCTTAACCCTAAAACTCCTGGCTCCCTAAGCAAGCCACAGTGCTAAGCCACAGTGAATCCAGTGTTCTCACCCCAGCAGGGCTAACAATAGGTGACAAACTTCTGTGTAACCATCACCATCAAATCCATGTCTAGAATCACGTATTTCCCGCAGCTCAGGGTTGAACAAGCCCCTCAATTTATGCAAATTAGGCATTCACAGGTTGTCAGCACTCACCTATCCACCGCAGGATGCCCACTCACCACCCTGCCTGACCAATCCCCTTGCCCTCTCCTGCCCCTAGTCCTTCTGGCTTCTTTTCTCTATAAATATAACCTCTCCACATTCAATAAGTGACATACATCTGCTCTTCACACTCATAATGCCTGTGTCCCAAGAGTTTTTCTCTTGTATGCTTGCGTCCTATCTGCATGCCCAGCGCCCCAGATAAGCAGGGAGTTGCATTGCTTCCTTGCCTGCTTCCTTGCCTGCTCAGCCACAGACAAAGCGCTGTGGTTGCTGAGACCCTCAGCTACTGTCTGCAGCCGGACAATCCTCTGGTCGACTCACAGCGTCCGTCCCAGGGGGAAAAAACGAAAGGACAGGTTGGCCCCAAGAACAACAGGTCAGGCTCTCCTCTGCAGCGAACCCCGGAGGAAAATGGAATGAACAACAATTTAGGAACTTAACAAAGTAAACCAGGGCTCCATGGCCATAGGAAAATTATGTCTGAAAAACAGGCCTGTAAACTTATTGAACACGCCGGACGAGCTATGGATGCAATCCTCTTATCTGGATGCCTAACAGTGGGGTGACTGGCATCAACAGATCCATCACTGGACTATCTGCTATGTAGTCACAGGATCGATCGTCCAGCTGACCCCAGGGCTTCAGCTCAGTGTGGTCTCCACTGTCTGGCTCTTGAGGTTCCAGAGTGCCATCAGTCTGGACCCAGCCCTGTGTCTTGGCTCAACAGCAGCCTCCCCTCCCACACCCTTCCTTCCCCACTGCAGGTGCTTACTTTAGAAAGTTTCTGCCTAGCTGTTAACTCCATTTTGGTCTCATCTGTTGAGGCCTACTACAAGAGTTCTGACACAAATAGTAGCCTCCTATAATTTCTGTTTAACACATTTATATTACAATTGAGATGATACCATGTTTAGGGTTTGCTTTAAAATATGCAGAGTATGCCCACAAAAGATATATTTTTTATAATTTTATTTTTTTTATGAGAGAGAGAGAGAGAGAGAGAGAGAGAGTGAGAGGCAGACACAGATAATGGGCACACCAGGTCCTCTAGCCTCTTCAAAGAAACTCCAGATGCATGCATCACCTTGTGCATCTGTTTTTATGTGGGTACTGGGGAATTGAACTCAGGTCCTTCTGTTTTGTAGGCAAACACCTTAACCACTAAGCCATCTCTCCAGCCCCCACAAATGATTTAAAAAAAAAAAAGTGTAAAGCCAGGTGTGGTGGTTCATGCCTTTAATCCCAGAATTTGGGAGACAGAAGTAGGAGGATCACCATGAGTTCGAGGCCACCCTGAGACTAGTGAATTCCAGATCAGCCTGGGCTAGAGTGAGATCCTGTGGGAGTTTAGGAGAGACATCCTGCACAATGTTGCCAAGCTCCTCCTTAATCCCTCCCTAGTTGGAGTTTTGCCTTGCCTCCTACAGGATCAAAATGGGTATTCTTGTTTAATTCTTGTTTCTTAAACATGTATGTACTTCTTTCTGGTGCTTTTTTTCAATTCCACACCCCAGTACCCTAACAGCAGTTAGGGTTATTTCTTCAGAGGGGGGATTGTGACGGTTCAGGCAAACTCCATAGACCCCCCCTCCC
>PVHP010018846.1:21884-32704 GCA_004024765.1 Zapus hudsonius
CCCCCCCCCCCCACTCACCACAGCCATTAGGCGGGTTTCTTTCCCATATGAACCTTTCCTTCTCATGATGGGAGCCCTCTGATATCTTTTCTTCTTCTGTTTGTTTGACTAACCAGAAGAGATTTTGCTAAAACCTCTCCCACGTTTTCTCCCCACACTGGTGGCTGGAGAACTCTGTAACTCCCCATGTTCCCTTAAATAATAAAGTCTCCCACTATACCTTAGTATCTTGTTGTCTATGATTTTAATTCTTTAACTTTGTAGACAAGAATTCGGGCACTCCTTAAATTTGGGGGTGCATTGAAATTTTTGCTAGACATTATCTAAATTCTAATCCTCAGCTCACCCCGTTACAACCCTACCTTGAAACCCCCCCCAAAAAAAAAAAGAAATGTAACTGGTCCTTAGAAACTGTTCGTGAGGCCGGAGAGATGGCTCAGTAGTTAAAGGTGCTTGCTTGCAAAGCTTGACAGCCCAGGGTTTGAGTCCCCAAGATGCATGTTAAGCCAGATACACAAAGTGGTGCATGTATCTAGAGTTCATTTGCAGCAAATGAGGCCCTGGTGGGCCCTCTCTCTCTCTCCCTCTCCCTCTGCTTACTAATAAATAAAAATTAGAAAAAAATAGCTCGCTTAAAAAAAGAAAAAGCAAACAAAAGCACCGATGTGGGTCCATAGATAACTAAACGGAGGAAAGCCTGGCATCTCTGCCTTTTTTTCACGTTTGCCTCTTATTTTGGGTCAGTCACTTACTTACCTGCATGTGGTTATGTTAATTGCTCAAGGATGTATGTTTAGATCTCCCATTGTCCCAAACTTGTGCTCACTCTGGATTCCAGGAGCAGCAGAGATCTGTGTGAAGACAGATCTCCTTACCAGGAGCTTCCCTGTCAGCAGGCACAGTCATCTTATGGGAACCAGATTCCTTCAAGGACTTCTCCAGGACCACCTTGCAGAACCCACACACAGACAATGAACAAGCAGACCACAGTGTGACCAAGAGGTCTGCTTAATTCTGTAACCTCTTGTACCATGCTCCAGTTCTTCGTCTGTTTAAACCTCTAGCTCATGTCAGCACCCTGAAGAGGATGAGCTGAGAATAAAATTCTTTTCATGAGGCTGGCGTGATGACTCAGTAATTAAAGACACTGGCTTGCCAAACCTACCAACCAGGGTTCGACTCCCCAGTACCCATCTAGAGCCAGGTACACAAAGTAACACATGCATCTGGAGTTCATTTGCAGAGGCAAGAGGCCCTGGTATGCTCATACTGCCTTTTAAATAAATAAAAATACTTAAAATTTCTTTTCATGACTTTTGCTTGCTTTCTTTGGACCCATGAGCCAGATCTGACATGTTGGAAACCCCAGAAATGGGTCTGTGGCCTATGGCTGTGGTTTCACAAGGTCAATAGATAAGCAATATGCTGGTAACTGTTGAAGCCGGGTACAAATAGGGATGTTTATTGTAAGAGTTTTCTTACTTGGTGTACATTTGATATTTTCTTTCAGAAAGCTAGAACTGATGCAGCACATCTGAAATCTCCCAGGCTAACTGCACACACTTTCTCTGGCCTTAGCCCTGGCTGGGCTCTGGGGGAGTGGGAGGGTTAAGGGGAACTCAACACTGCCCGGTAGCCATGGCATGCTTCACTCCAAGCATGAGCTCTGCCCAGCCTCTTCTAGCCATCTGCCCCTTGCTCTGGGACACTTGGACTCCTCTCTTTCTTCTTCAGGGATGGGACTTCTGCTTCCTGCTTATGTAGGGTTCACCACTTGTAGGATACCATTAAGTTATCCCCTTTGGGATCCAAATGCCCCCTTTGGTAGAGACTGACAGGGACAGAGCTGGTCTCCTGCACCCTGCCCGGAGAGTTTCCTACAGCCGTAAAATGTCATTAGCTTCTGTTTATAGACAAGAACTCCTCTGATCCACCTCTTTTTTCTTTAGCCTGGATAGTCTACTATGACAATTTAATGACAGATCGGGCTGACTTGTTTCTGAAAGGCCCTGGTTAACTGGAAAGCTCTTCTTGGCACATTAAAGGAATTAGAGGACTAGGGTTGTAACAGAGCAACCCTTCCTATTCCTTGTAAAGGAAAGGGGATGGGGCTGTATGTCTCCTAGGTGTCCAAGACCTCAGGACCTAGGTACAGAATATCAGTTGCTTAAACTATCTATAAAAGGGGGAAGTTTTGGGTCTTGCCAAAGGGACTTACCCGAAGTGTGGGTTTTGTGTGAAGTGGAAGAGCAGTATCAGTGTGCCTGGAGAAAGGCTGCAAGAAGCAGGAAGTAGTTCCCCTTGATGGGTATAATCCAACTTCCTTGCCTTGGCTAAGAGCCAGCAATGATGTCACCAGGTGACTACTTCCTCCACATATGAAACAGAACCCAGCCGCCAGGTGCAGAGGAGTGTGGTCCTGTGACAGTTGGCCCAAGAGCTCTTAGGACCACACATATGGAGTCCAACAAGACTCATGAGTTTACCCTGTGTGGTGGACACTATTCATTGCCTACCAACATTCTTTCCCCCATTCGTCCAAAATAATTGGATTATATCTAGTGCAGTGGTGGGTCAGCACAGAGTACATTTTCCAGCGTCTTATCAGTAGATGAGTCACGGTATAGTAGGAAAGACTAAATGTTAAATATTGATCTATTGATTTATTGCAAGTGCAGACTGCTTGGGAACTAAACTGAGGCAGATTAGACCAATTTTTAAAGTATTGTTAAATGTTAAAGTACATCTAGTCTCATCTTTTAACTCCATGAATTGGAAAGTCCCAGGATGGCTGTGTGTGTGTGTGTGTGTGTGTGTGTGTGTGTGTGTGTGTGTGTGTGTGGACTGCTTGGCCCCAGCATGGTTAGTGAAGGGGCAAATTCACTTCCCTGAACATGAGAAAATGTTATCCTTATCTGACATAGGATCCTACCCAGGATAACACCTCAAAGTACCTGAGAAAATGTTTTACATATCTGAAGGATCCTATCTCTGATAAGCCCCTTTTGAAAAGAGCTTAACACCCAGCCCAATCCACATTTATATGTCTCCTGATAGACTGTCACTTAGGGAGTCCCATACCTAGGAAGAGCTTTAATTGCAAAGTCCATATCACCCAAAAGTCCTTTAAATACCCTCCTAAAAGCTATCCAGGGGGAACATGACTTCAGACTCAGGAGAAGTCTGTTTCCTCGCTGCTGAATAAAAGCAATCCTTGTCTGAGCATGCTCGAGTCTGGTGTACCTTCTGTCTTAATTTCCTTAGTTAGGAGAAAATGAAAGTCCATGGTAATCTGACAATGATGTCAATAACTTGACTACACAATAGCCAGGTATTCAGCATTTGAAAAGGTTTTTGAAATTGCTTCTTCCCAGTGCTCAGCCCCTTGCCAACCCCTGCCTAGGAAAGTTCCCACTTTGTTTTGTATAACCTCCCCTTTTTGGTAGAGTATATAAGGAAGCTACAAATTGGGTTTGAGGCCACAGCCCTTTGGGAGCTATCCCAGCTGTGGACTCCATGTTCTAAGAGAAACCTCTCTTCCACTATACTGGTGTGGGAGTCATCATTCCAGAGACCCCTATTTCAATGAGATTTAGTGGATGTTGAAAAGGAGGCGTGTTAGTTTTTCACCACTGACAACATACCTGACAGAATAAGGGATTGTTGCAGTTACCTTCACTTTGCTGGCACAAAACACCTGGCCAGAAGTAGCTTGTGGGGGAAAGAGAGAGAAAGAGAAGAAGAATAAATAGATAGAAGAATAAGGGGAGAAAAAAGGGAGAGAGAGAGAGAGAGAGAGAGAGAGAGAGAGAGAGAGAGAGAGAGAGAGAGAGAGCCTTATTTCATGTCTATGGGGCTTCATTCTTTTTCCTTTATTTCATCTGGGCCTTCTCTGTCCCTCCCCCAGCCTATGTATGGGATAGTGATGTCCACATTCAAGGTTGGTCTTCTCCCCTTTGCTAATCCTCTCTGGAAATTTCCTCCCAGAAACACCCAGAAGTGTGCTTTATTGATTACATTCAACTTGGATTCTTGGATCGAATCCAATAAACTTGACAATAAAGATTAACCATCATAAGAGGCTTCTTTGTCAGTCTAGGCGAGTGGTTTGAACAATAAATATTTTATATATCTATTTATTTATGAGAATGAGTATGGATGTACTAGGGCCTCTTGCCACTGGAAATGAACTCCAGATGTATGCAGCATATTGTGTATAAGGCTTTACATGGGCACCGGGGAACTGAATCCAGGCCAGTAGGCTTTGTAAGCAGGTGCCTTTAACTGCTGAGCCATCTCCCCCATAAATATTTATTTCTCAAAGTTCTGGAGACTAAGAAGTTTAAGATCAAGGCATTAACACACATAGTGCCTGCTAAGGGCCTATCTGCTGGGGGAGAGATTGAGAGAGAGAGAGAGAGAGAGAGAGAGAGAGAGAGAGAGAGAGAGAGAGAGAGAGAGAGAGAGAGAGAGGGAAGGAGGAGGAAGAAGAGGAGAAAGGATGGAGCTAGGGAAAGAGAGATTGGAAGGGAATGAGATTGACTTCATGTACTCTTATAAAGGCATCCGCTAATCCCATCATGAGGGTTCCACCCTTATAAATTGATGATCTCCCAAAGACCCATGTCCATATGCCATCACACTGTGAATTAGGGTTCCATTTCAACATATGAATTTTTTTTAAAAAATATTTTATTTATTAATTTTCAAGCAGAGAGCTACAGAGAGAGAGAGCACCAGGGCCACCACCTTGTGGGTCTGGCTTATGTGGGTCCTGGGGAATTGAACCTGGGGTCTTAGGCACTGGAGGCAAGTGCCTTAACCACTGCGCCATCTCTCCAGCCCATCAACATATGAATTTTGAGGGATGGAACAGATATAGATGTTCAGTCTGTAACAACTACAACTTTAGGCAGGTGTTCATAATGCTTTCTCCTCATGTTCCATAACCTGGAAACCAAATGGTCCATACCCCATCATAACCATGCAGGCGAGGACAAGGTTGTAGGGGCCATGGAAACAATGCGATGGAGAGAACAGTTCCCTGACTGTGTGGAGACCAACTGTTTACCTGGAGACTATTGTGATAGGAAACCACCTTGTGTTCTTTGTTAACCTATGCATGTTCTAAAGGGTTTTCTGTGAGAGCAGCTGGGGCTCACCCCATACTCACTGAAGCACATTTCCTTGTTCTCACTCATGCAGAACTAAGTAAAATGGAGAAGGCATGAAATTGTAGTTTGATTGCTCTTTCTCTCTCTGTCTTGTCTTCTTACTTTTCTTTATGTCTGTCTGTCCATCTGTATGTTTGTATGTATATATCTATCCATCCATCCTATTTTTGTGTAGGGTTTATCACAACACCTGCCATAGTAGATGATCAGGGTTTATTTATGGATAGAAGTCTGGTCATAGGTAGGAATGACTGAAAAGCAGGGTGTTGCAGTCAGCCACACGTCACTGGGATGAATCTTCAAACCAGGCACAGTTTTTGGGAGGAAAGGATTTATTTAAGATACAGATCCAGGGTAAGTCCCATAAAAGTGAAAGAGGCTGGTCCTCTTTCACAGGTCTGAGCAGAGAGAGAAACCCATCACCAACACCACACACACAAAACAGCAAACAGGCAGGAGCCAAGAAGAGAATTTCTTCCCCTTTATATGGCTTTATGGCTCAGGGTGGGGTCTTGCAACCCTATCCCAGACTTAATAGCTTCCCGAGTCTATGGAATTTCCTTCCTGCACTGCCCACACAGGAAAGGATGTTTACTTCTAGTTTCTTTGAGCTTCCTTACATCCTGCCCCCTACTGAGAGGCTGCCTTCCTGTAAACATCCTCAGAGACCCACCCAAGATTACTTGAAAGGTCAAGTTGACATCAAAACTTAACCATCACACAGGGCAAATTTGAAAACCTTATGGGCTCTAAGCCTGACAAGTAATTTATGACTCATCATTCATCCTATATGTAACTAAAATAAAAATGTGACAAAACAGTGGAATCTATGTAAATAGGGGAAAACTGTTTAGTTTTTTTTCTCATGTTTACTGTTAAAAACAAATTATTTCCAGAAAAAATTGGTTCTTTCCTTTGCTGGTACTTGTGACAGACACTCCAGGAAAGTTTGCAAATTTCTCTGCGAAGGACAAGGACAAGAGAGCATATATTTTAGATTTTGTGTGTCATATAGTCTCTTAAAATGACTTAACACTGCTATTGTAGTAATATAAACAAATGAGTGCAGTTGCATTTCAATAAAACTTTAATAAGCTAAATGAATAATGAATCAAAACCATAAAATCTTTACTTACACACGGGAAGCTCCTGAGGAAGCTATGGGCATTGCCTGGTAAGAGGGGCCATGAATAAAATGGGAGGAAGCCTAACCCCATTAAAAACTGATCAGATCTGCAACTTCCTGTCCCAGTTATTGGTTCCTTCCCACACTGAACTGTTGATCAAAGAGACCCATAAGGTCTCCAAAACAAGACAGGCTTCTGTCAAAGCTCTTGAATACCCGCCCCAGGCCTAAGGTAAGATCCTATTGCTGAAGAAACCACAGAAAGTCATCGCTCAACACCGAGGAACCCTGTGAGATCCAGAATGATAACCAGCCCCCAGATGGCAGCATGTGTAGTGCTGGTAGGTGCTACATGAGCTGCAAGGGGAAAATGGTCAATGATGTTTGAAGGAAGCAGAGACCACTGATATAAAATTCAAACTGATGTCATGAGAATGCTGAATATACTACTATATGGGAGAGATCCACAAGTCAAGAAGTGCTCATCTGTGCAATAGTGGCACCCAAACCTAGGGGGGGGGGTGATCAATGGCTTTCAAATTGGCCAAGAAATCTACTCAGTGACAATGAATGCTTAACTGGAATTGGGATCCAGGGCAAAAACCTATGGAGACAAAAAACTTGGGCTCCAAGGGGAACTTCCCACTACCAGAGAACTACAGAGAGGCTACACCCAATAGAATCTTGCCAAAATTAGCAATGTTTGTCTCATTTAACCTATACTGATCTCACTCTTAGATGGAGATTCTGTTTGTATTTTTCAGAAGGCAGTGAGAGAGCTGTGGTTAATCCAACTCTACCAACAAGACATGGGATGATGGCCAACATCCCGGCAAGAGATGAACGACCCCCGGGCCTATCATGTAGGCCCCAAATAGAACCTTTGAGAAAGTGTCATGATAAGCATGAGACCTATCACCACATCAAGTCAGTTAACCCAGGATAGGTCAATGAGACAGACACCAACGATATCCAACACAATCCAAAACAGAAGTCCAGAGACATTTAAGATCTCAACAATAAAACAGACTTAAAACTCACCCACCATGACTCAGGGAAGTGAGCAGAAGAGGGGACGGAAAGATTGTAAGAGCCATGGTGGGGGAGAACATCCAGAGAGATTACTCCCCTCAACAACAATACACAAGGAGGGGGGAACCTGGCTACCTGCTGTGCTATTTATAACCCCCTACCAAATGGACTGATCCAGTACGCTCATGAGGAGGGTCCCCAGTGGGTTGGGGACAGGGAGGAGTGTAATGGGACTACCATCACAAGATTTGTTCATAAAATATATGTAATTATAAAGACTAAAAAAGGCAAATACTAATAGAGTAGATAAAAAGGAAAAAAAAAAAACAAGCACTGGGCAAGATTTGGTTCACTGGATATGGTTTGCCGATCACTTTAATTTATAAATTTATCATTTTTCCTTACCTATATTACTCATATTTTGTAAGCCTGTGTGTCCACTTAAACTACTTACTCCCAGACTCTCTTGCAGCTAGGTGATCATGTGTCATATTGTTGGCCAATGAGTGGGAAGCTGAGGATTTTGGGAAAAGTTTTTGCAGTTTATTTTATTTTTTTTGCTTCATTGGTTATTTTTCTGCCTATAATACAAAAAAAAAAAAAAAAAAAAAAAAAAAAAAAAAAAAAAAAAAAAACTGAGGTCTAGAAGAGCAACAGCTATCTTGTGACCATGAGTCTAAGAATAATTTGAGGAAACTGAAGGTGGCAGACCAGATGCAGAATGAAATACTGTGTCCTCCAAGCTTGGTTAAGTGACCATTCCTGTTCTGGGTTGCCCATGATCTACATGAATAATTTCATATCAGTTAAAGCCATTACAGTGCTGTTCTTTCTTTTCCAGCCAAATATAGATAAATTCTCATAGACAATTTAATGTGTGTGTTAAAGGCCTCAGAAAGGCTCAGGATTGAGTGGTTGCTGGGCCTGGGGTGTCAGTGTAGAACATTCAATTATCAGGGAATGAACCAAATTCACAGAGCTGAAGGTAGGGCGGAGAATTCCAAAGGCAGGACCAATTTTCCAGACAAAGATCAGAAGTGAGGAAGCCAAGGTTAGGATGGACAAATCCCAGAGGATGAGATGAATGGCCAGGGGCAAGAGAATGTTCACAAAAGAGAAGCCTCTGTTAGCCAGGGAGACCCATGATGTCCCCAGAACAATGTGGGCCATTGCCATAACACTTGATCACCTGCCAGGACTAAAAGATAAGACCCTATTGCTGAAGACACCACAGGCTGCAGTCATAGGACATTGGAATACCATGTTGGTACCAAAAGGGAAAATAGCTACCTCTAACTAGCTAGTGATAGAGAGCCCTATTGGAGCTGATAGAGGACAAAGGTCATCAACAACATGGGTAAGCAGGGGAGCCTGCAGAATAAGAAATTTGCCAGCTGGACAAGATGCACACACTTGTGCAATAGTGGCATGTAGCCTCTACAGGTAACCAACAGTTCTCTGATTGGACTCTAGGGCCCACTCAGTGGGAGGGACCGCGTATCTGGTACTGGAGACCAAGTCAGAATCTTATGGTCAGGAAACTCAGACTTCAGAGAGAAGTGCCCACTGCCCTCTCTGAAGAAGAGTGAGTTTGCATACTGAAAAATGTCTTAACTAACTTTGCATACCTTCTTTAACCTCAAACTGCTTTTACTCTTGGTTGGAAAATCTGTTTTATTTTACAGATGGCAGAGAAAACTATGAAGACCCAAGATCCAAGATAAGACTGCCCACCATGAGACAAGCTACCTCTACCACATCTGCCAGGGCCCGGGGAGAAATTGCAGAGGAAGTGGCAACATGAATATGCTTTTACTGCTGACCTGACAACTAGCTCCAGGGTGATGGTGACAGACACAGTGATCAATCAGAACCTATCTAAGCAGAAATCCTGAGGCTACAGAGAACTCAACACTAAATCAGACTCCCGACAGGCCTGTCATGGCTCAGGGAACATTGCAAAAGAGGTGTAGAACCAGGCCTGGTGGTGCATGCCTTTAATCCCAGCATTTGGGAGGCAGAAGTAAGAGAATTGAATAAATTAGAGGCCACCCTGAGACTACACAGTGAATTCCAGGTCAGCCTGAGCTAAAGTAAGATGCTACCTTGAAAAACAAACAAAACAAAACAAAAAGCGTTTTAAAAAAGGATAAAGAGATGGTAGAAAGATTGTAAGAGCCACAGAGTGCGTAGGAATTCCCTGAGGCAGTTCCCTTTACTACCCACAGGGACTGACTGAAGTTTTTAACTTCACAGTGAGTACCATAACCCTGCTGAGAAGGGTCCCTAGGGTAATGGGGGGGGGGAAGGGAATAAAAGAGTATAGCATATATATATATATATATATATATATATATATATATATAAATTTGCCATCACAAAGGAGGGGATACTTTAGGCAAGACAGGAAAATGGGAGGAGGGTTAGCAAAAACCTGGCTTTGGATGGTATAGGCCTTCTTTTTTTAGAATATAATTTTATTGGGAACTTTACTATATAAATAGACTATAAATTGATCATATTCTCATCAGGTTGTCCTCTTTGTCCCCTCTCCCTACCCCCATTCCACTGAGGACCCTCCTAATCAAGGGTTTCAAACAAAAATCACTGTGGAGTCATGACTGTACCAGTTTGTGTCTGAAGGACAATGCCTTACAGTATACCTTCCCACCCTTTAATTTAATTTAATTTAGCTCTTAAATTCTTTCCACCCTTTCTTCTGCAATGTTCCCTGAGCCTTTGCTGAGTCATCTCTCCAACCCCTCATTTGAAAATTTTGAGACAGGGTATTACTATGTTACCTAGGCTGGCCTTGAATTTACTCTGTAATCTTGGGCAGACTAGGTTTTTCAATCCTGTCTCAGCTTCATGAGTAGTTGGGATTATACCTGTATCACCAGGGCCAGCCATAATATTTTCAAATACATTGAAAAATATCTCAGAACATCAGAGTTCCAGAGTACCATAGAGTCGTGTTTGTCAAGCCCCTGACATTACAAAGGGAATAGGCTCAGGAGAAGTGGGTTGCTCAGGGGCACTGTGATGGTCAAGTTCTGTTGTCAACTTGACCTGTTTAGTAATCTTGGGTGGGTCTCTAAGGTTGTTTACAAGAAGGCAGCCCCCTCAATAGGGGGCAGGTTGTAAGGAGACTCAGGGGAGCTAAAAATGAACATCCCTTCCTGGGAGGGCAGTGCAGGATAGAAATTCCAGAGAAGCAGGGAGTCAAGTCTGGGAAAGGATTGCAAGACCCACCCTAAGGCTATATAAAGGGGAAGAAAGGGCTGGAGAGATGGCTCAGCAGTTAAGGCACTTGCCTCTAGTACCTAAGGCCCTGGGTTCAATTCCCCAGTACCCACATATGCCAGATGTACAAGGTGGTGGCCCTGGCATGTTCTTTCTCTCTCTGTCTCTGTCTCTGTCTCTGTCTCTCTCTCTCTGAAAATGAATAAAAATATTTTTTAAAAAAGGGGGAAGAAAAACTCTCCCCC
>PVHP010018847.1:0-32613 GCA_004024765.1 Zapus hudsonius
TCTCTCTCTCTCTTTCTCTCTCTTGAATAAATAAATAAAAATATATTAAAATTAAGCATGCAATTATATTACCTAGCATTTCTACCCATAGGATTTACCTAAAATACATGAAAATACATGTCCACACAAATTTATGAAATTCATAGCAATCTTATTCATAATACTGTTGAACTGGAAGCAACCCAAATGTCCATCAACCATCAATGAGCAAATGTATGAAAAACGTGGCAGAGCCATACAATTAATTACTACTCAGGCATACAGAGAAAGGAATGTATAAGATGATAGAACTTCAAGATTTTTAAGGGCCTCAAAATGACTGTCAAATAAAAAAAAAGGGTGAGAGTGAAAAAAGAGCAGATGCTATGTGACTTCCCTTTCTTGGATTCTAGAAAGTGCCAAGCTAGCCCTGGGGAACAGAAAGCAGATCATTTCCTAGGGTGACATAGACTTAGATGTTTTAAGACATAGACTTGACTTGTTTTGAAGCAATGGATGTTTTAAGGTGAAATCAATGTTGGTTATACCTTGTGGTCATTAACATTTTGCACCGTCTATTTGAGATAAGTGTAGCTTATGGGTAACATTATACCTCTGTGAAGTTGATCAATGGACACATGGATGACAAAGAGTCAGATGTTCTTGATTCCATTTAACATTGCTTTTCTGCACCATCGGTGGATTCTGGCTTCCTGAAAATATGCTTCCTAATTTGATTGCTAAAGTCAGAGAGGCTTCAAAATTATTCCCAAAATGGATTTTGTTGATGTCTGGTTTTTTTGTTGCAATAGAAACCATTCAGCTTCTAATTGGAATTTTGTACAGTTGTTTATCTTTATTTCCTCTGTGGCCATAGGATAAATAAAATGAGTAAGGCCTCAACTGGTCTTTTTTATTTTCTCCATTCTAATGCTTGAGATTTTGCTTCAATATCAGCTATGCACATAGACTTACATTATACACTCACTTGAAATTAGATAACTGCTTTTAACATCAAATTATAAGCCATAATTCAGGTTCTAGAAGGAATAGGAAATATTAATAAGTCAATTTATCACTGTATCATTAACTATTTTTACAGTTAATTGCTATTTTCATATTTTTTACTGTTTATATTCAAGCTGTTATACGTCTCATAATTTTTTGTTTCCCACCATTACTTTTCTAATTAATTTATAATTAGTGCTAATGTTCACAGTTCATTTCTTTCTAAAAAGGCCTTGCCAGGATTAATCATGACATAGTCCACTTATACGTGTTGATATTTTGTTAAACAGGTAACGTGTTTAGTTTTTTCCTATTTAGTTCCAACTCTAGCAAGGGTGGCCTAGTACATGTGATTTGCTCTGCACAGATGTGGCCCTGGAAGAGGATGGAGGTGAACTTTGTGGACCACCCCTACCTGAACTCATGCTCCTCACAGGGAGACAGACACATAGGGATGGTCATGGAATGAAGCCCCCATCAGAGATGTAAGACATAAGTGGCTGTGAGAACCCATTGAGAGAACAATTAATTCTGCTTTTTGATGGACAATTAAACTGATTATTAAAGCACAGCTTTCAAAAGGGTGAAAGAGAAGAATGGAACACTTATCCGGTAGGGAATGGCAGAAGCAGAGACTTTAGGGTGTGTGCACTCCTGTGGGTCTGGGGAAGGTGAATCAAGGGACAAAGCTGTTCCAACAAACTTCCCATGATATTTTTGAGTTACATTCTAGATTTGTATGGGTCTTTGCAAAATTAACACTTCGGCTAGGCTACACTGAAGAATGGATGCAGGAGGATTTTATAGGTTATGCAAGGGGCTTTAGAGCCCTGAGAGAAGCCAGTGTGTCACTCATGTAAATGTCCATCTTCATGTGCATTCTAATGGGAAACATTGAGAGGATTTGGTTCTTAATACCTACAAAGAAATTTACAGCATTGTTGAAATTACAAAAAAATTACAATATTTTGTGGAGTGGAGAAAACACACAAGACAAATGTCATTAATCACAATATATTTTTGTATACTTCCTTTCCAAAGAAGAGAAAGGTTATGGTTCCTTTATGAAGGGTGTGTAAGATTCAGAATACTGACTAATGCATTACTCACACTAGAGAAAGGGTAGTGCAAGTTTTGGCAGGTAGTTCCAGACCTCAGTGGATGCTCAACAGAGCAAGCAAGTTATATCAAAACACAGTGACTTCCACTTGTGATCGCCTGTTACTTCTCAGGGTTGGCTTGAATTCACCCTGGATGAAGCTCCAATTTTCCTTTGGTTCATTTGGTTTTATCTGGGGTCATTCATAGTGTAGTTGCAACTGGGAGCATAGCTAGAACAGGCTCTGTCTCCTAGAACTACTTTGCACATCATTCTGTATCTAGCCAGAGTCTTCCTTACATCACAGTGGCTGGCCACTAGTTGGAGTTATCTTTCTATCCAACCTTTGGCTAATCCCTGGAGTCTATTCTTTGAGTAAAAGAAACATAAAGCTGCACAAGACATGCTCATGCACCTCTGCTTACTTCTGCCCACCAAAATCCTTCTCATTTGGTGACATCCAATGAAACTTCCACTTTTCTGCTGAAACCAGTATGACATTTCACTTCTCCACTTGCTATGTCCATTCTATCTGCTGGCCACACACCAACTCCTCTGCACCCAAATTGAATGTGTCATTGTTTTCTCTTTTGTTCTGCTGTTTAACTGCTCTGAGAAAAGCTTGGTTTTATCTATGTGCATTGGCTCTCAGAAGTAACTAGGTACATTGATAAGGTGGTCTTTTCAGATATATGTATCAGTTACTTTGTCACTACTGGGACGAAATATCTGGCCAGAGCAGTTTAATGAAGTAAGGGGGGTTAGTTTTGCAGTTTAATGAAGGAAGGGGGGTTAGTTTTGGCTTACAGTTTGGAAGGGACAACCATGATGGTGGGGAAAGCATGGTATCACATCATCATATCAGGAATGAAGGAGAGAGAGAGAGAGAGAGAGAGAGAGAGAGAGAGAGAGAGAGAGATATGACCACTGATGCTCAGCTAGCTTTCTCTTTTCTATACAGTTCAGGACCCCATGGAATTCTGCCACCCATGGTTAGAGTGGATCCTTCCATCTCAGTTAATCTTATCTAGAAAAATTTTAACAGACATGCCAAGAAATTTGTTTCCATGGTGATTTTATATCCTGTCAAGTTGACAAGCAGAGATTAACCGTCATAACACATGTTCTATTTAGGTGTCTAAACATTCATAAGATGCTAACTTGCTTTTAGGCTGACCAGTGAAGCATGGAATGAAACACCATAAAGTCACTTGTATTCCAACTTCTTGTTAGGGTACATCCTAGAAATCTCTGCTTCTCAGGACTTACCCAAAACTCATTTGTGAAAAATAATGTATATGGAGACTTGCTTAAGGATATTCAGCCCACTCTTTCTCCTGACACACTGTTTTATTCTTGAATTAGTTTCCATTATAGTTCCTTAGAGAGTGGTTGCAATGGAATTTCCCTCAGCTTCATGTCATTGGCTTTCATTTTTATGTGCATGAGAAACAAGTTTGTTCAGTTTTTTGACAATATATTTGAAAATCTATATTAAAATGGACAGTTTTCTAAGAATTGATTAATTTTCTAAATTCACTCCAAGTGGAGTTAGGAAAACCTGCACAGATCAATATCATTTATTTGTTTGTGCGCATATATGTGTGTGTGTTGTGTGATGGGTGGTATATGCACTTGTGTATGTGCAGATGCATGTGCTCCATGTGACTGCATGTAGGGCCCAGAGGAGAGTGTTGGGTGTCCTTCCCTTGTTGCTCATCTGGGTATTTCCTTGAGACATGGCCTGTCTCTCAACCCAAAGCTTCTATCAGTCAGTGAACCCTGTGATTCTCTGATCTCTACCTTTCCCTCCAAGGACTGGGGTTACAGACATAGGTGGCCATACCCAGCTTTTTACATGGGTTCAGGGGATCAAACTTGGCCATCTCTGAACGTTCATGGCTACGTAGCAAGTGCTCTCAATTGCCGAGCTGTCTCCCCAACCCTAGAAATTAGTCTTTTAAGTGGTTGTCCACCACGTTTATCCATCTAGCAATCTCTCCATCTCTCAAAACATCACCACTCCTTCATTTGCACATCGGTCCTTTGCTACCCCACTATATGCTCTGATAGAAGAAAATCATAGTGTACTGACCAGACCCCTTGCCACAAGACTTAAACCCGTGCTTGCCACATTGCATACATCCTTGTACATATTTTCCTAACATGTTGACTTCATTTGGTCCTGGAGTGCTTGGGCAAAACTTATGCCTTTTCCTGGTTGACACAGAAAATACAGTCACATTGCATCTGTCAGACTCCTTTTCCTGACTGACACAGAAAATAGTCTCATTGCATCTGTCATAATATATAAGATTTTTCTGTGGCAGTAAGGACAAATTCTCAGTATTTCATTTAAGACAATGGAAACCTATTGCTTGCATGACCCAACCAAAGTTAATAAGAGCTTTTTCTTTTAATTAAATATTCTGTTTAGGGAAACATTATCTTCTTTTGGATTGTTGGATGATGACGTTCTCACCTAGAATTGGGTGTGTTCATAGCTGTATCCTTCCACAGAAATTAAGGCTTTTTGCAACGAGATAAGGAGGGAATAGAGGATTATGGGAAGGAAGGAAGGATGAGAAAGATAGTAGAGTCAGATGGACACAGAAACTCTAGCTGGCCAGGAGATGGAAGCGACCCCTAGAGGCACAGGCCTGTAATAGCAGCTATTTTATAGGCCAAGGCAGGAGCATTGCAAGCTCAAGGCCTGCTTAGTTTTCCCTGTGAGTTCAAGGCCAGCGTGAGCAATTTGGTGAGACTCTGTCTTAAGATAAGCAACATAAAAAAAGTTTGGGGGTGTGACTCCATGGTAGAGCATCTGCTTAACATGCACGAGGTTCTGGGTTCAGTCCCTAGTACTGGTAAGGAAAAAGAAAGAAAGAAAAGGAAAAATAGTTGGAAACCAAGACAGACAGACACACAATAATAAGGACACTAACAAGAAATGAAACACAGACAGAAGTAAGAAAGAAAGAGAATGAGAAGATAAATAATCCATTTTGTCTGATTCCCAGTACCACTTTGCTGCTCCAATCTTTCCCCCAGGTGAGACAAAAAATGTTTTCTTTTATGCTAAACCTAATTTTCAGGTATCTTTCACTTGAAAGTTAGATATTTCTGATCAAACTGGTTTTATAGGTGAATTAAAATTATATTTAAGACTCCTTTGGGAAGAAAACCCTGCAACTGCTGTACTCGTAGGTGCATCTTGCCTGAGTGGTCGATTATGTAGCTTTCAGACATAGCCACTGCTGGTTTGGACCACTGATAGCTTTTCTCCTTCATGTCAGATGTATAGCTGGTGAAGATTTTTTCTAATGATTTAGGCTGCTTTTAAACTTGGTTGATAGTTTTCTTAGCTGTATAATAACATTTTAGTTTTATAAGGTCCCATTTGCTGATGGATTGCTTTTTCCCTGGGGTCCTATTCAGAAAGACCTTCCCTATGCCTATATCTTGGAGTTTTATCTCTATTTTTCCTTTAGCTATTTCAGAGTTTAGGTTCTTACATTGAGATCCTTTTATGCATTTGGAGTTGGTTTTTGTACAGGGTGAGAGGTAAGGGTCTAGTTTCATTCTTCTACATGCAGATACATAGTGTTCCCAGCTCCATTTGTGGAAAAATGCTGTCTTGTTTCCAATATACGCGTTTTCGGATTCTTGATGAAAAATCAGGTGGGTATAGTTACATGGCTTATACCTGGATCTTCTACTTTAGTCCATTGATCCTTTTTTGTGTCAGTACCACTTTTTAAAAAATTTCTATGGCCTCAAAGTATAACTTAAAATCAGGTATAGTTCCAGCAGAATTTTTTTTCCTGAGGATAGTTTTGACTATCTGAGGTCTTTTGTGCTTTCATATGAATTTAAGAGTATTTTTCTACTTCTGTGAAATGTACTGGAATTTTGTTTGAGATTGTATTGAGTCTGTACATTGATTTTTGTAGAATGGCCATTTTCATAATATTAATTTTTCCAGTCCATGAGTATGAGAGATATTTAACCATCAGGGAAATGCAAACTAAAGCTACTTTGAGATCCTATCACATTGTATTCTTTTGGATAACATCAAAAATCAAATAACAACAAATGCTGGTGAGGGTGTGTGGAGACAGGTCCACTTATCCATTGTTGGAGTGTAATTTAGGGCAGCCATTGTGAAGTTTTCTCAAAAAGCTAAAAATAGCTTTACTGTATGATTCAGCTACACCACCTCTGGGAATACACCCTAAAGACTCTATACTCTAAAGGTACTTACTCATTGATGTCTGTATATTGTTGCTCTATTCACAATAGCCAGGAAATACAATCAGCCTAGATGCCAATCAACTGATGAATGGATAATGAAGATGTGGTATATATACATAGATTGAAGATCTTTTTCAGCTTAAAGCAAAATGGGATTAATAGGATGTGGAGTTAAATTCTGTTGTCAGATTGATCAATTAGGAATCCATAGATATTCCCCTTGCATAGTTCTCTGAGGGTTTTTCCAGGAAGGATTAACTGAAGGAGGAAGTCCTTCTTCCAGAGTAGGCTGCTTTCTCAGTGATGGGCTATATATAAGGAAGCTTTGAGAGGACACAATCCCCTTTTCTCTACCTGGCTGCCTGTGCTACTTGCTGGCATGTGTACCTATTCTATTTGGCTGTCCATTGTAGGCATTGGAACCAAGTTTCCTCAGCCTTCCAATGTGTACTGAAGACCAGCATTTCTCTAGGAGTCCTCCAGGCCTTCAGTGCTGGATTGGGACTACTGAGGAACCCAGCCACATGGACTAAGTAGCTACTTGGTCCCTTGACTCTCAAGCAGGAAGATAACTATTATTGGATTGCTGTAAGGTGATCCAATGTATTCTTTTTTTAAATACAATTCATTCTATTAGTTCTGTTTCTTTAGACAGCCCTCACTAATACAGATTGTGGTACTTGGGGGTGGAATGTGGTAGTTTGAATCAGATGTTCCCCAAAACTCATGTGTTATGGCTCCTTGGTCCCAGCCAATGTCAGTTTGGGAGGTGGAGCTCTGCTAGAGGAGGTGTGTTTCTGGGGACAGGTTTAGGGGTGTGAGAGCCATCTGGTTCCCCCTTGCTAGAGTTTGTCTCACTCTCTTGCTGCTATTTTCCACCAGCTGTGGCAGAGGTGATGTCCAGACTCTGTTCATGACATGCTTTCCTTTGCCATCATGAAGCTTCCCCTTGAGACTATAAACCAAAATAATCCTTTCCTCCCATCAGCTGCTTTTGGTCAAGTGTTTTGTTTCAGCAATGAGAAGGTAATTACAATATAGGAAAGTTCATGGATCTAGAAAATATTCTACTAAATGAGGTTATCCAGGCTCAGAAGGACAAATGGTACATGTTCTTACTCCTATCTGGATCCCAACTTCAAAAGTTTAGATATATATTTTTTAATTTGACAAGTTAATGGTGAAATTTATGTTAATGACTGGCTGTCAGAATAGTAAGAAAATTTAAAGAGAACAAGGAGGGGTAAGTTTCCCAATAACTGTCAAAATGTACTGTAAGTCTGTAGTAATTAAGGTGTTCCAGCTGAGAGATGGATTATGAGACATGGTTTCAGGCAGAGTGTGTGTAGACAATGAGAGTAGAATGGGGTGTGGTGAGCCTCAGCCACACTGCCAAGGTGCAAATCACAGCTTCACCACCTAACAGCTTGTGGCTTTGGGTACACCATGAAGCCTTCTGCATTTCAAGTACCTTATCTCTAAATGTGGATCAAGTGGTCAGTACTGTATAGAATTGTTGTAGAAGCAAAATATGGGAAGCATTTAAAACAACAACTGTCCTTTCATAAGCACTGAGAAATTGCTAATTGGTATTGATTTAACACGTGATGTGTGCCCTTAACATCAGTGAGAAAAGAGGGAGTTAGTTAATACATGGTGTTGGAACAACTGGATTGGACGAAAGAACAAATAAGGAAAGGAAGAAATAAGGGAGAAAAGGAAAGAACAAAGAGAAGGAAGGAGAAGGAAGAAATGAAAGAAGGAAAGACACTAACTCAAGTCATATTTATTATAAATTAAGTGGTGTAGGTTGCATGTTTATTTCTAAAAATTTCTGTTAGGCACTGGAAAAATGAAGAAGTCAAAAGATGGGCTGGAGAGATGGGTCAGTGGCTAAAGGCGCTTGTTTGCCAAGCCTGATGTTTTGGGTTTGATTCCCCCTGGCGCACGGGAAGCCAGATGTACAAAGTGGTGCATGCTTCTGGAGTTCCTTTGCAGTGACAAGAGTCCCTGTGGTGTCCATACTTACTCTCCTTCTGTCTCCCTCTCAAATAAATAAAAATAATATTAAAAAAGAAGTCAGGTTTTCTTGGCTTGTAAAAAATCTGTTAATATAATATTCTTGTTTTTAGTATAATACCACTATCACAAGTCATAAAAAAAACACAGTTAGGTTTCACTTTCATTCAAGATGGAGGTAGAGATAAGATGATGGTAGGAAAGGAGGTGTTGTAGTCAGCATTCTAGTTGCAGAGCAGAAAGAACCCGAGCAAAAGCGGCTTGTGGAGGAATGGGTTTATTAGGCTTACAGACTCGAGGGGAGACTCCATCCTGGCAGGGAAAATGATGGCATGAGCAGAGGGTGGACATCACCTCCACCATAGCACTGCAAACAGCGGCAGGAAGGTGTGCCAAACACTGGCAAGGAGAAGCTGGCTTATATCCCCATAAGCCCACCCCCAACAACACAGCTCCAGTGAGGTTGTAAAACCCAAACTGCCATCATCTGAGAATCGATCACTCAGAACACATTCATTTGTTTGTGGGGGACACTTGGATCAAACCATGACACGGGGGAAATGCAGGGAAGGGAGGGTGAATCAGAAAAAGTTTAAATACAATAAACATTTTCCATCTGATTATTTTATTTTATACTGCACAACACTTATATAGTTAGGACTTCTCCTTTGAAATACTGACCTTTGGCAGTAGAAAAGGTCATTAAATATAATAGATTGTACTTTTAAATTTCCAGTAATATTTAAGCAAGTCAAACTTTAAAAGATTGCTTCTACCTTGAATAGTGTATTCAACAGATGATTATAGCTTTAAAAGTTTGACTTCTAGATTTCAAATTGTAAGTAGGCTGTTATAATGAAACAGAAGAGAGCACTGTTTAAAAATATCATGTCATATATCAAAAAATATTTTTATCATATATATTTAATTTGATGGAAATCATAAAATTTTATTTTTATCTTCATAGAGAATTATATGCTTATGAGATCATATAAGAAATGATAATACAAAGCGCAGAGTTTGATAGGGCATTGGCTATATGTACTTGATAAGAATGAGAGCTTTAAAATGTAGGGAATGTAGTATTATATAAAACTCGATATAGCAGATTGGACGTTTATTTTGCAAACAGGCACTAGCTTTTAAATGTAGAGACATTAAGATTTATTGTCAATATATCAATTACCCAGATTGTGAAAGCTCCGAGTTAAAACTCCATAAGATACAATCTGGATGACAGGAACACCAAGGGATCTTTATAGAAAAACTAAATTACTTAAATATTCTTCTCCTCCCACATGCCCAAGAGTTTAAATTTCATGTAGAACATTAAGAGTCTTATATTTCACTTACAAAATGTTTTATGGGAATTATAATTATTAGAACATCAAAGTGACTGTAGCTGCTAATAGGTATTTTCTTAAGCAATATAATTTAAAAACTGCACTTTAAAAAAGAGATGAGCAAGGCTATTTTGTGTACTTGGCATCTTTGACTTATGAAGGGTAAAAACAAGCCCAGTGCCTCCACCCACAGTCCCAGATGAATACTTTCCTGATTTGTTTCCTGTGCATTCCAAGGAAAAAGAATCCCATGGCCTGTATCGCTAATTAGAACTACTAAGTTATTAATGGCTGTCAGAGAAGCATTGCATCCCTTTCCAACCAGAGAAATTAGGCTCCCTGGTGACATGGTCATCTCTTCATCCCCCTTGCCCTTCTTTCAGATGAATAAAAGTCTCAGCATGTGTCACATTCTAGTAAACCCTGTAACAGTCGTTACTGCTTTTGTACTGAGAGAAGTTTTAATTTCTTTGAAGTTTCAAATACACTCCTTAACGCTCCATACCCTTAAAGTGGCACCCACATGTTGATTTGGAGACTGTGTGCTTTGTGGCTCTCTCTATTTTTTTGAGGAAATGAGAGATGGATAATATGAATTGCAAACAAGAAACAAGAGAGTGGGAATTAGCCTCTCACCTTCTTGCCCTTCCTGAAGTTTGGCTTTCCTCAGAACTGTTTCCATCCCTGTGCCTCTCCTGAACAGGAATCACAAGACAATGGCTTTAAGTGCTGTCTTTCATCTACTAGAAGCCCCGAGCTTTCAGGCAGCACTGGACTCTTCATTGGCCTTTTTCTACCTTCAAGCCAAGCCCCCTTCTCATTGGTCCCCATCCCCTTCCAATCTGGTCCCTTGCCTTCACTTGTTAAAGGTTTTGGCATATGAATTATAGTTTTCCAAGTCATACCATAATCGTGGGAGTCTTTGCTCTCTATGTGGATGATAAATGAACATTCCACTCCAGGGAGATCTTGAGTTCACATTCTAGCTACCCATTGAGTCCAGACAGTCCCAACTCTGAAATCCTAACCTTAATTTTAGCCTCTCACCTCTAATCACCCAAACCTATACCCACTGCTTTGTATTTATCTTGCATCCTCTCCTCTCTGTAGTCTTCTCCAGTTTTAATAAGCATAATTCTCTTCTGTATGAGAACCAATGTTATCCTTGGTCAAAAGTACCTTCAAATGTCCCTTTATATTTATTAGTATTTTCTCAGTAAAATGCCTCACAATAATTAACTTTTGGTTTCTGTCTTGATTCAATATTTGATAGTGAAGAACGGATTCTATCAAGACAGTGAGGTTGCCTTGGCCATGATCTAATCATGAGTCATAGAAGAGGATGGGATAGCCAATGTGAGTGACAAGAGGAAGCAGGCCATCTACATTGGGTGGTTGGAACAAGAGGAGGGACTGACAAAGGAGATGAGAAAGAAATCACAAGGTGAGTAGCATATATCTCTGCACTATCTTGTCTCTAGTTAATGTGGACCTGGTTCTCTCAGGGTTACCTTTTTTAAAAAAATATTTTATTTATTCATTTTCAAGCAGAGAGATACACAGAGAGAGATACAGAGAGAGAGAGAGAGAGAGCATTATGGGTCTGGCTTATGTGGGTCCTGGGAAATTGAACCTGGGGCCTTAGGCACTGTAGGCAAGTGCCTTAACCACTTAGCCATCTCACCAGCCCTCAGGCTTACCTTTTAAGGCTGAGGACTCATGATTCTAAAGAGAAATGAATGCATATTTTTTTGCATAATGTTTGGGAGATACATAAACTGATTGTTTGACCATTCGTTTTAATGGGATGAATGATGAGGTGGGATAAGAAACTTCCAAATCTGTGGAGCAAATCATTGATATTATCCTTCTGGAAGACGTACTTGTGAGTTTCTAGGGTCAGTATCTGAGAAACACCTTCCATTTGTGCCTTGGATAAGCTCAGTTCAATTGAATTAAATATTCTATGACAGGTCCAGACAAACAACCTCAGTTTCTAAAACTGTCTCCTAGTCCTCTGGAAGAGAATTTCACCACCAAGCATTTGCTCACATCAAGTCTTGGTGTCATCACAATGAATATACAAATGAATACAATGAATATGCAAATCCTCTCACCATAGACTCTGCATGTCCTGGGTCTCTCCTTTTCCTTCCTAGTTGTCTCTATTTGATCTCCTCTCTCTTTTCCTTTCCCCTCCCCTTCCTCCTTCTTACTCTTTATTCTCTCTCTCTCTCTCTTGATCAAGGTTTCATACAGCCCTGATTGGCCTCAAGCTTGCTATGTAGCTGAGGTTGACCTTGAACTCTTGGTTCTCCTTTCTCCATCTCCCAATTGTTAGGATTACGTGTGTGCGCCAACCACACCTGACTAAGACCTCCTTTTTTGTTGTATAAATTAGAGTCCATTGGTCTTTGTCCCTTTCATCTCTGGTCCAGTTCAACTTTTTTCCTATATTTAACATAGCAATTGGCACTTAACAATCAAGCAAAGTATTTTTACTAGATGTTTTCATTTGTGGATAAATGATACACATAGGTCATATGAGGAGCACTGTGCTTATACTGCCTTTCAATACCAGAAGACTTACACCACTATTCATCCCTGAACTTTAAAGTAGTTCATCAGAGTGGTAACAAAGTGATCTTCCCTAGATTTGGACACATTTTTTTATCTTACATAAGGTTAGAAAACTGGGGAAAAGGCCAAAGAACACTTTTCTTCTAATCTTGTTTGAAGACACTCCAAGAGCAGGAAAAAGCAGATAGGAAAGAGGAGGAGAAGGGGAAGAAGAGGAGGAATAGGAAGAAGAGACTTGTATTTCCTGTGAGCAAACAAGAGCCCACCAGTAGGAGGTAAGTAGCCAAGTCCCAGGCATAGAGATGCTTGGGAAAGGAGAAAAGAAATTGAAAACTCACTTATTACTGGGTGGCTGCTATTTGTTGGGAGAGAATGGAAGGAAGGATATAGAGAACATTGTAAAGTTCATGAAGTGGTAATTGGCTGAGGGTATGAGGTGTATGATGATAATCTTCCAATGTGAATGAATAATCATGTGAAAGGAGTGGACAGCTTCAACTCACCATGGGCTAGACACAGGCTAGAGTGGAATGTGCCATGGGTAGGCTTAGAGAAGTGATGGGAATTATCATGAGTTGTATCATGGGCTCACCTTTCCTCAGTCTACATGTGAGAGAAGGAAACGAGCAAGGGCAAATCATTTCCATAAGCAACCCTTATTTATGATGTTGGTCCTGGTAACTCTGAGGAAGTGCATAGTACCGCTCCTTGCCAAAGGACTATACTAGTCAGAAAATGGGTTCTGGCTGGGTGTTGATTCCTGTCCTGTAGGCATTGTGCACTAATTACCAGGAAGGTCTGGAACAGCAGAATTACTTGATTAATGCTCTTGAATCATAGAGCCGCCCCTTTCTGCTTCAAGGCACATTGCATCTCTCTTCCTTTGCCCAATGGAGAGGAGAAAATAGAAAGAGGAGGAAGGGAACATTGCTATCTTATTGAATATCTAATGATAATATAATCACATTATGAGCTAACAAGTATTAAATACTAACATTAGAGCATTGTCTTAGCACTTTAGTTGCATTATCATATTTTATTTACTAATTTTTGCCACAACCCTATGAAGCAGGCATAATTTTCCATTACCAGGACATACCCATCTTCAAGGTAGTAGGAGATTGTCTGCAGGATGATGGGGTTCAAGTGGGCCATAGTACTTATGTGGCTTATTGGGGGATCTAGGGAAAACTACATTACTTAGAGCTTTTCTGGACCTACCCATAAATTGCAGATGCAATAACTATTTTGAAGAGCTATCTTGAGGATTAGAGATAATATTATATAAAGGTTCCCATACAGTGACCAGCACAGAGCAAATGCATAATAAAAAGAATTAATGTTAGGCTCTCTTTAATTAAACTCTTTTATGCTCTCATATTTTAAAGTCATAATAAAATTAATTATCACCATTACCCTCCTCATTCACACCTGCTGTCCCCCATAAGTTAACAGAAAAGGCAGTTATGAAGCAAAAAGATCAATAGGCCAACTCATAGTGAAAATGAAAGATGTTCTTTGCTCTGTCTAATGATTTTTAGCAACCTGTTAAACAGGAATTAAATCTGGCACCCAGAGAGTTAATATTATAAACAGATTGCCAATGTTCTACAAATCCCAGGCCTGCCTGTAGGGATTGGATCAGGGAGTCAAATTCCAGGAATCCAGGACTGGACCCAGCCAGATTATTTTGTTTATATTTGACCTTCCAAAGGCCAGGGAAAGGACAAATAAAAGCAGGATCAAGCCCACAGGCAGCCCCAGTTATTTCTTTCCCATACTAGACTTGGTGATCTTAGATGAGTGAAGTATTGTAGGTTGGCTTTTGATCATTTCGGATATATTTGAATGTTTTTATGGAAACAAAAGGCAGGAATCATAAACAGTGACATATGATGTGAACAGCTCATAAAGAAACTAATAACACTACCAATTTATATCATCAGCTTCCTGGAGAAGCTATTAAATCTTTCAGAGTCTTGGTCTTAATTATTTTCTAATGAGATTTGATGTTATTTGCTTGCTATTCTCTCTCATTCTTAATTTTTCAAAATACTTGCCTTGCTTTTAACTTCATAGTGTTAAAATGTTCCAAGCTTCATAGTTTCAGCTTGGTAACTGAGCTCTTCAGGGAAGTACTATGCTAAGTGCACGAGCCCTATAACTGGATATGAAGGAACCAGGTCTCATTGCTGCCGGTAGCTGTATGTGCTATCTCTTCACAGAAAAGAAGGCTGGAGGGCTATAGGAGAAGCAGGTGGTCTCCACTCCTACATAGCTGTCTGGATACCACTCTCTTAATTTTCCTTTGCTTTGCTAAAATGTACATCGGGCTTTAAAATATTTTTTGAATCAAAAAATTCTTTTCATCCAACTACCACGTTCACAGAATGTGAGGCAGATCATTTACATAAGGCTCATTATGAAAAACAGCAAATGGGGCTGGAGAGAAAGACACTTGCCTACAAAGCTTATGACTAGGGTTCTATTCCCCAGTACCCACTTAAAGCCAGATGCACAGAGTGGTACATGCACCTGGAGTCTGTTTGCAGTGGCTGGAGGTCCTGGTGCACCCTTTCTCTCTGTATGTTTGTCTTCTCTATCTCTCTATTAATTTGCTTGCAAATTAATTAAAATATTAAAAAAAAGAAAATTAGGAAACCCTGCCATTTCAGCTCCCTCACCTCCACAAAAAAAGATAACTTTTCCAGGAACTTCTCCACTAATATTTACATGGCATTTACATTAGACTTGCTTAATAGTTGTGTTCTGAGATTTCATACCACAAGTCCTTTTCTCTCCTGTGTTGAGGCTTTTGTTTCTTCGATCCCAAGCCTTCTCTCCACCCACTCCCCATTTTAGTGGCCCACATCCTTCAGTAGCTTCTGATGACTGGAAGAATGGCAGGTAAAGCATTTGAGACTTGCATATTCCAAGATGGATTTATCCCACCTTCACACTTGATGGATAGTTCCCTTGGATACAGAATTCTAGGTGAGAAATCAACTTTCACACTTATAAGTCATTGCTGTGCTTCACACTGTTTACTATTGTTAATGAGAAGCCCAAATGGCATTTTTTATTATTTATTTGTAAGCAGAGAGATAGAAGAGAGACAGAAAGAACGGCCACGCTAGGGCCTCCAGCTGCTGCAAACAAACTCCAGATCCATGAGCCATGTTGTGCATCTAGCTTTATGTGGGTACTTGGGAATCAAACCTGGGCCATTAGGCATTGCAGGCAAGCACTTAAACTGCTGAGCCATCTCTCCAGCCCCATAGTTACTTATTTTTTAAAATAGTATTTATTTATTTGCAAGCAAAGGCAGACAGACACAAACACACACATGAGAGAGCGAGAGAGTGAAAGAGAGAGAGAGAGAGAGAGAGAGAGAGAGAGAGAGAGAGAGAGAGAATGGGTGCATCAAGGCCTCTAGTCACTGCAAATAAACTCCAGATGCATGCACTCCTTTTGTGCATCTGGCATTATGTGGGTACTGGGGAATCGAACTTGGGTAATTAAGCTTTATAGGTAAGGGTCTTTACTGCTAAGCCACCTCTCCAGTCCCTCCATTGGTATTTTTTATGGTGGACAAAATCCGTTTTCTCTGGAAGAATTTCTCATGTCTGCTCTTGAAATTGTTTTCAAGAATGCATTGTAATATGGGTATATTTTCATTTATTTTGTAGATCATCACTTTGCAAACCTATCACCTGTAGTTTTATTTATTTATTTTTTAACTTGGTTTAGATTTATTTCCTATTTTTTTTGGAATGCACTTTTTCATTTCATTTCATTTATTGTTAGTAATTAGAAATACTGTATGAGCACATCTTATGTTGGTATCCTCATTTCCCTACTCTCTTCCCCCAACCCACTGAAGGCTCTCCTCAGTGGGATTGCTGGAACGCTCCATGGGATAGAGAGCTATGAATGGTGCAAGCAGTCCCAGTTTTTTTATTGGGGGGCAATGCTTCTGGATATGCCCCCATCACAGCTCTTACAGTCTTCACACACCCCTCTTCTGCAAAATTTGCTATGCCTCCGGGCCCTTCTGCTGCTCGCATGCTCCATTGCAGCAGCCCCACTGGGTCTGTGCGCTCCCATTTTGTCTTGGTCATGGCATGACTTTCCTCCCCTTGCTCTCTGAGGCAATGTCTCTGATGACTTTTATTCATGTGCCCTCCACTTCAAACAGTTACTGATTCCTAGTGACTCTCAGCAGAAAATCCCTCTTAAGCATGACATTATGGGGCTGTAGATATGGCTCAGTGGTTCAGGGTCTTTGCTTGCTAGCTAGCCAGCGAGCTCCAGGGATTCCCTGTTTTCACCTTCCCAGGGCTGGGATTGCACCAGTATACCACCACTCCTGGCATTTTCATGTGGCTGCTGAGGAATCCAGCTCATGTCCTCATGCTTCTATGACAAGTACTTTATCCATTGAGCAGCCCAGACCATTTCTTGGCTTAATTTTTTAATATTTAAACATTTGAAAGATAAGACAAAATACATCATTCAGGGTGCTCTTAAAGCAGGATTTGGCAGTATGGTGGTTTTGAATGTAGAGTTTCTATACCTCAGGTGTTTGTGATGTTTCCTACTTAGTCTGCACCCAGCAGAGCATTTTGGTAGGTGGAACCTCCTGGAGGAGATGTGTTGCTGTGGGTGGACCTTCTGGTTGATTAGCCCTAGCCTGACATTGATGGTGTGTGCTCAGCACATGGGGAAGACATGTCAGAGAGTTTGGTCTAGATGTCAATTCTGTGTGAGGTTAGGAGCATAGGAGAATGGTCTTAGGGACCTCAAAGAGGAAGTAATTCCCACGTTTGGAATTGAAATCATGTGTGCTCAAATGACGAATAAGATGTAGGAGTGAGTTTCAGGTTGAGTAAGCTATGTTAGCTTGATTTCTAAGGAAAGATAGGATTTTAATGGTAATAAATGGAAATTTGATATCTTGGGTAAGAGAGCAGTTATAATTAAGAGATAGTAATATGTATTGCAGGAGCTACCTGCATATCCAAAAGAATTGCACAATTTCTTCATCTCACCACCTCCTAGGCTGAAAACTAAAATCTGTAAAAAGGTGAATAGTACAGAAAAAATATATAATGAAAACACAAGCTAAGAATGTGTTTACATGAGCTGTACATTTTACATTTTACAGGTTCTAATTCATTCAGTACTCATCACAGTGCTATGTGGTAAATTTTTAAATTTGAGTGAGTAGAGGATCCAGGAGGGTCAGTGACTTGCAGATTACATAATGAGCAAATGGAAGCTCCAAGAACTGAGCCCAGCAGTATCCAAATTCGGTACTCATTCTCCCTCCAACAAATGGAACATGTTGCTTTTTCATTTTTGGATTGTTTTAGAAAATGCTAATGTGAAGTATGAATTGTTAATGTAGGTCTCCCAAGTTGACATCACATATCTCTAATCTGGATTCAACAAAAGGAACAATTTACAGCAACAGCACATATCCCTGTCTAATTTTGGTCATGCAAATTTAACTTTTGCACACGGAAAAGCAAGTTATCATCAAAATTAGGCAGCCACAAATGACACTGTGTTCCTTTGCTTATCTGATTGTAAAAGTTGATCTTATCTGAAATTAGGGAATATTTTGGCACATCACTTCTTCGAGGAACATAAAAAATTAATGCATATATTCATGTACCATTGCAGAGTCTTTGTGACTGAGTTGTCAATTGCATCATTCAGGCAATGAGCCAATGTTGATTGAATAAGCTACACCAGGATAAATGCTTTTGTGAGGCTTTATGCAAAATTTCAAGAGCTTAGCTGTTGACATGATTTCCATCACTAGAATATTCTGATCTAACAAAGAAGATGGGAAAAATACCTGAAAATAAAGAACATTAGCACACACACAGGCACACACAGACACAAACACAGGCACACACAGACACACACATAGACACAGACACACAGACACAACATACCACATCACACACAATGTTGACTCATGAATACATCTCTGTAAGGCAGTAATGTTGTAACAATGATAGCTACACATAGCCCTAGAGGGGCTGATGTGGAGATTGTAACACGAGGAGAGAAGAGTGGTGGTGGTTTAGGAAGCTAGCTGGAACAGAGCTTCTTAAACCTTCATCATATTCATAGATTGGGTTTTTGAGTGCAAACACCTAGGAAACCATTAGGTTTTGGCTGAGGAGTGGCATAGGCCTTAAGCCTGACTGTGGAGAATGGTGGAGAATGGATTGACAGGTAGAACCCACGTGAACTTGTGACTTATTATTAGGTCTTTCCTCCCAATATTATTACATTCAGGATTTAGCTCCTTATACATTTTTATTTCAGGGATGGGAAACACATGTAAAACTAGATACGGTGTGATTAAAAACTTTGGAGAGGAATGGTTGTGGTGACACATTCAACAATGTGAATGTACTTAATGCCACTGGACTGTATACTTACAAAAGGTTAAAAAATAGTATATTTTATGCCATGTATATTTTACCACAATATGAAACCAAAATGAAAACCCTATGACTTGGATCCAGTCAAGGTTTGTAAATCCCTGACTTACATGTAGTTTAATTAATTCCAGCCCTTCACCAGCATTCCTACTGTGGTTTGAATGGATCTCTTCCAAAATTCTGGTGTCAGCAATACAATGGCATTAAAACGTGATGACCTTAAGAGTTGATTAGAGCTCTACTAAGCCGGTATGGTGGACAACGCCTGTAATACCAGCATTGACAGGTTGAGGCAGGAGGATCAGGAATGCAAGGCCAGCCTTGGCAACATGACAAGTTTGAGGCCAGTCTAGGCTACAATTATGTAATGTCTTAAAAAAGAAAAAAAATCCTTTCAAAGTATGTACTTAGTGCTAATTGTTTTATGTTGATAACATATGATGAGGAAGATCTAGTTGAAGGATATATAGGACCTCTTCATATCTTACAGCATTCTATAAATATAAAATTATTTTGTAAAATTGTTTTAGTAAAACATTTAACAGAAAGAGCTGATTAGGCCATGAAGGATTATTAACGCTTTTATAAATTGGTCTCACACAGTGGCTGGCTTGCTCTTTGACCTTCTCCCACGTGAGAACTCAGGAAGAGGCTTTACCAAACATCAGTGTAAGAAATACATTTTGGATCCTTGTATATTACCAGACTTAAGTGTTCTGTTACTGAAGCACAAAGAAAGACTGAGTTCTTATGTAAATTAGCTAACTTAAATTGGGGTTTCTTTTAGAAATAGCACCTATTTTTTAGAGTTGTGGTAAGATCAAGTGAAGGAATGGAATACTCACCAAACTCCCTGAGAGTAAGAATCTCCCCGAGTACTTATTAAAGTACCATGTTTCTAGCCCATCATGGGCTCAGATAGCATCTTCAGAAAGAGAATTTAGAAATCTCAATAAAGAAAAAAACCCCAATAAACACTAAAAATGTTTGAGCTATGCTGAAAACAACTGATATAAAGGGTTTAGGACACTTAGCATATGTTGTGTGTGTGTGTGTGTGTGTGTGTGTGTGTGTGTTACTATTACTACTGTTATCCATGCAAATAGGCAATAATAGATCTCATTTGTTCCTAAATCCCTAACTCATGTGATTCAATATCCATATTAGACCTTTTTGTAAAATGCTACCATTTTTTTTCGTTTGGTCTTCCTAAAGTTTAAGTTATATTATGAATTTTCACAAAGAATAAAGAAATGCATTGTGTGGGTTTCTGCACAGTAAGGCTGATACCCAGCCCAAGTTCTCTAACATGTAGATCATGGTGTCATTTAGTAAGAATGGCAAGGCTTGCCTCTCTAAGTCAAAGGTTGTCACCTGACATGCCCACTGGGGCCAGGTAGGAACTCCTGTGGCTCAAACTGGCTCTATTGTGAACAGCTAATGACTGACTTTTCAAAGGGAAACAGCTGCATTCAAATCCTGCCTTTTATGACTGTTTATAGCTTTGCAAGAAAAGGCAGACTGAAAGTTTAGAAGGTTCTCAGGGCATCTTGATTATTTTTCTTAGTTTATTGATCTACAGTTTCCCATTCCATTGAATGAACTGATTCATTCAATGATGGTGTAATGTTTAATTTTAAGTGTCCCCTTGACTGGATTGAGGAACACCTAGGGAATGGGCTAACACTGTTTTTGGTGTGTCTTGAGAGTGTTTCCAGAGAGGATTTACATGTGAGTTTGTGGACTGACTGAGGAAAATTCCGTTCTCAATGTGGACCTGGGGCTCAAATGGATCAAAGAAAGGAAAGTTGACTTGTTTTCACTGTCTCTAGAATTAGGGAGCTTTTCTCCTGTGTCTTGGTCATTAGAACTTCAGTTTCTCTCTTCTTTGTACTCCAGGACTTAGACCAGTGCCCCCAGGGTTCTTAGGCCTTTGATAACAGAGTTACCTCAATAGCTTCCCAAGTTCTGAGATGGTCAGACTTGGCCTGAGCAATGCTACCTACTTCCCTAAGTTTCCAACTTGCAGACAGCTTATTCAGCTTCCAAAATCATGTAGGATAATAGATTTATTAGGACAATATGTATAAATATATATTAGGAAAGATATCTAAATTAGGATATATTTACCGCACAGTGTGTGTGTGTGTGTGTGTGTGTGTGTGTGTGTGTGTGTGTGTGTGTGTGTGTGCAGGCAGTTGCACATGCACATATGTGCCTTTGTATGTGGAGACCAGAAAAATTTTGAGTGTTATTCTTCAGGTACTATCTATCTTTATTTTAAAATAGGATCTCTTATTGTCTTAGAGCTTGCCGATTATACACATACACACACACACACACACACACACACACGCACACACACACACAAGGTTAAGGAAACCTTGTTTTCTGTTCTTGACAATTAATGGTCTGGCTGAACAAACTAAGCCAATGGTCACAGTGTGTCTGACTTTACTTGATAAGATTGCTCTTCATAGACTGCTGGGGAAGTGTGATAGGATGGGCCGTGTGACAGGCCCAGCAATCTCTTTCCAGAGACTTCAGTGGAAAACTAGAATCCATGCTTATCAGATCTGAGGTTAAAGCTTGGCAGCAGGCAATAACATTGACGCCAGTGTTTCATGGAATGAACCCTGAGCCTTATGGGATGATTTCATTGAGAACCGCTCTGTGGAGCACGCAGCCGCACGAAGGTATCATGCTGGCAGAAGCACTCTCCTGATCATTTATATGCTGAATTTCCTTGGCTGCCTTCTTCTAGTTCTTTGAGAGTTCTGCTCTTGTTAGCCACCTTCCCAACTCTCCACACCTGGGCCAATGGAAAACATTCTTTGCTGAATGACCTCTAGTAAACGCTAAGAGTCACATTGTTTATAGCCTTCACCATGATGAGAAAATTACACATTGTTTTCCTTGTCACGTCCTCTTCAACTCTCAGCTTTGGGAACTCAGTCCGATCATTTCTATATCATTAACATTGACTAAATGACAGATAAGATAGGTATTCATTTTCTCCAATTTATTTAAAATTTTTTTTTATTGTCCATAATGAGTTACATTATTTAATGGGCAAACAATGAGTTGTTATTCCCAGTTCCCCAATGCCCCTCTTCCCCATCCCCAATCAGCTGGATATCCTCCTCTGTGGGCCATCTGGATCAGTCCTTGGGACTGAGAATGGATAGCCTAGGAGTCAGCTCGGTTCCGCTGGCCCTAGTATGTTGCTACTGAGGGGGGCGTGTCTCTGGATATTCTTCCCCACCAAGGCTCTAACAATCTTTCCACCCCCTCTTCTGCTCTGTTCCCTGAGTCGTGGTGGGTGAGTATTAAGGCTGCTTTATTGTTGAGAACTTCGGGGTCTCTGTACTTCTGTTTTAGGTTGTGTCGAAAATCACTGGTGTCTGTCTGGCTTATCCTGTGTTGACTGAATGGCTGTGGCTATGGGTCACTTGTTCATCCCATCATTCTCTGCTGGGTTCCATGTGGATCCTCTACGGTATGACTGGTGTGGCTCATCTCTTGCCTAGATGTCAGCTATTGGTCTGTGGTTCCTTGGTAGGGTTGGATGAGCCACAGCTCTCTCACAGTATTCTGAAAGATATAAACAGAATCTCCATTGGAGAGTGTAATCAGAATAGGTTAACTGAGATACACATTTCTGAATTAGCTAGATTCTATTTTTAGTAGCCTCTCCGTCAATCGCTTGCATAGTGCATCTCTCCTTGGGGGCCCAAGAGTTTGGCTCCCAGTGCATATCACCCTAAGTCCCCAGTTCCAGTTAAGGGCTCCCCCTCATCAAGTGGAATATTTGGCCGAATTTAAAAGCTACTGATTGCCTCCCCCAGGTTTTGGCTTCTCCATAGTGATCCATTCCTGGTTCACTGTTCTCTCCCAGGAGGAAGTGTGGTCAGTCTACTCATGGCAGCAGACTGTGTTTCATGCCAGTGGTCTCTGTTTACTCCAGCTGTCGTTGACCAGCTTCCCCTGGCAGCTTATGCAGTGCCTTCCAGCACTGTACTGACTACCATCTGGGGGCTGGTTACCATTCTGGACCTTGAAGGGTCTTTCCATGGCTTTCTGTGGTATCTTCAGCAACAAGATATTGCCTCAGACCTGGGCTGCACATTCAAGAGCTTTGACAGAATCCTATCTTGTTTTTGGGGTCACTATGGTCAATAGCACAGTGAGGGAAGGAGCCGGTGACTAGGACCAGGAGTTGCCAGACTGATCAATTTTTCACAGGCTTAGACTCTTTCCCCTTCTATTCACGGCCCCTCTTGCCAGATGACGTCTACTACTTGCTCAATAGGTTACAGTATGCTCGTGGGGATTTTATGAATTTGGACCCATTTTGGTTTAGCTTCATGCTTAAGTCATTCCTCTCCCCCATACCTTACCCCTCATTCATAACCTCTCACTTCTTTCTACTAGTCTGTGTAGAGTTTACAGTTAGCCTGGTTAAGGACCTCATATGAGGGAGAATATGCGGTGTTTGCCTCTCTGCACTAAAATCAACTCCAAATGGATCAGAGACCTCAGTATTAACCATGTAACCCTAAGCACCCTGCAATAAAAAATAGGAGGAACCCTACATGAGATAGGAGTAGGGAATAACTTCCTGAGCAAATCTCCTGTAGCCCAGGAAGTGCAACACTCACTTAATCAATGGGACCTGATCAGGCTCAAAAACTTCTATACAGACAAAAACACCGTACTCAGAGCCAATAGACCCCCATCAAATTGGAAGATGATTTTTGGCAGCTACAACTCAGACAGAGGCCTAATTTCCAGAACCTACAGAGAACTCAAAAAAATTAATAACAAAAACTCAAACTGCCACCTCACAAAATGGGGCACTGATCTCAACAGAGAATTCACAGAGGAAGAAACACATATGGCCTTTACTCACATGAGAAAGTGCTAAGCATCCTTTAGCATCAGGGAAATGCAAATAAAAAGCACAATGAGATTCTACCTTACTCAAGTCAGAATGGCAATCATAAAGAAAACCAACAAGAATAATTGCTGGCGAGGATATGGGGAAAAAGGAACCCTCATTCACTGCTGCTGGGATTGCAAGCTTGTTCAACCTCTTTGGAAAGCACTGTGGAGACTCCTAAACAGAATGGACATAGAACTACCAATGGACCCAGCCATCCCTCTACTAGGCATCTACCAGCAAGATGTCACATTTCAGGATAGAGACATTTGTGCAACTATGTTTATAGCAGCTCAATTCATAATAGCCAAGAATTGGAATGCCCCTCCATGGAGGAATGGATAACAGAACTATGGTATATTTACACGATGGAATTCTATTCAGCAGAAAGGAAAAATGACATATCGAAATTTAGAGAAAGTGGTCTGACTTGGAGGGGATCTCTAATTTATTTTTATTACTTTTTTAGTTAATAATTTATTTTTGTTATACATGTATATAATCTATTTTGATCACGTTTTTTTCTCATTAACTTCTCTTGCCCTCCTTCCCAGTCCTGCTGAATTCTTTTTTTCCTGCTTTCCTAGTTCCCCTTCGCTTTGATATTTTTTTTCGTTTTCAGTAACTCATTGAGTTTAATTATGGCTATTTGCATGGAGCTGAGTGTGTAGAGACAGTACTGAAAAGATCATGGACTATATTACTGAAGAAAATGTCTCCTCCCCAACCTGCCAGTAACTATTAACTGCCAATATTTCCTTAAGGGGGGTGTGGCATCTCGTGAAGCTCTAACTCATCCACAACTATGTTGACCTGCCCCATCTTGTCTTGTCCAGGTAACTATAGATGCTATGACCTCATGTGTACAACAGCTATGCTATATAAGCCAAAATGTAGATAGTTAATATATTTGTAGAATATGTGAAATGACTGGAAAGAAATCAACACCCAATTATGTAAGAAAGAAGATGTATATCTTAGAAACAGCATATAAAATTTTAGTTTGTAAGTATAAGTGGATGTTAAGGAAATTATGAGGTTGCATGAGCAAGAAATAGTGTGTTCAGAGTGGTGAGAGGAGTGAGCTCACTCTGTTCTTGGTTCACCTCCATTTACAGTAATCTCTAGGCACTGTGCCTTTAAGGGTCATGGACCATTTGGAATATTTTCAGAATCTTGGAAAAGACACAGTTTCAACAACATGATAGCTAATATTTGAGTTGTATTTAGTATAGAGAATAGATGTGGTCTTTATGGATTGAAAGCCAGAACCAATTGCTACATATTCTTGGGAGGTGAGTTTTCGATTTCAAGGTGGCCACGTTAGATTAGATGTCATGACTTGGCGATGATGTCATGCTCCATGATCATCCTGCCCACCACAGCTCAGCATCCTGGTGACTGCGACAGACAAAGAGGATTTAGTGATTGAATCAAGGTTGAGGCTTTTGTAGGGTAGGAGTAGGGAAAATAATTGGGTGATCTTTGAAGATTGAGATGGGAAAGTTATCAAGTCTTTTTTCTGGTCAAGGGGCAAAAGAAAAGGAAATAAAATATTTAAGTTCCCAAACTCATTCTGTATGTTAATTGATTTGCTCTCTAAAGGACATGTCTGTATGACAGAGGCTGCTCCCAGACAGTCCAAGCAGGTGAACAAAGACCAAGCCTGCTACATGTTGGCCATGAGACTTCAGACAAGATCCTTGATATAACTATGTTTGTATATTTGTGAAATAAAACCATAGAAACTATCCCAAGAACATCTTTAAAGGTCACATAATATTTTCTTTGCTAGAATACCTGCTATGATGTGTACTTAAGGCTCAGATGGCTGTGAGTATTTATTGAATCAGGAGCATGGAACTGCTGTTTAAAATCACAATACTGACAATATAACCAGAATGAAGTCATACCACTCAGATTTCTTATTTTGTTGATATTTTATATAACATTAAAGTTCTTAATTATACATTCTTTATTGTAAGCTCTTATTCTGAAATGATTTTGGACTTATATGCACTTATATGACATAGAGTGATTCCAAGTACCCTTTACTCAATTTCTTTTAAGGATAATATCTCATATAATTATAGTGCAATGTCAACACCTGGGAAATTGCTATTGACAAAATCCATCAATTTTATTCTTATTTCACTAGCCTTACATATACTTATTTATTTAGTTCTATGCATTTTTCTTTCAAGAAAGGGTCTTGCTATATTTCAACAACTGGCCTTGAACTCATAATCTTCATGTTTCAGCTTTCCAAGTAGTGAGATAGATAGTTCTATGCATTTCTGTCATGTGTGTGGATTAATGGGCTACCAGCATCACCATTCAACCATAGTTTTATTGTGTTACATTTGTTTTTACCATATTCTTTTCTCTCTTTTCCTTATTTTTCAGCCACCATCATGTCTATCATGTTGTTGTAAGTTGAAGTTATGTTAGTATAAACCAACAGTAACTAATTTGAAATTGCCCTTCATTCTGCACAATTCTCATGCAAGGTCACCAAGGCATTGCATTCACTAATAGTTAATTTCTTTATTTTTGTTTGTTTCTAAGTAGTGTATAATGATATGTGATACCTAGTATAGTGCTAAGCATCACAGTTTGTTGACTTCTTTACTCATTGAAAGGAAATTTGAGTTGTTTCCTAATTTTCTTATTAGAAATAAGCTGCAGTTTTTGAGTATCAATAAGAGATTTCATTTGAACCTTATTTTACATTTTGTTTATTCATTAGTTGCCATGCTCAGTATTTTTCCTATTAAATAAGGCAAGTCAGTATACCTTTGCTAGTGTTATTTCTCTCAGTCAAAATGGAGATATTTTAACATTTTTGTCAATAAAGTAAAGTCAAATTTATAGCTCCACATTCAAAACTTTGTAGATTATCTCTCTCTATATATGTTATATATATGCATACAGATATATAATCTATGCTATGCTTTCAATCAGCAGTTGGTTAAGATGCATGGCTGTATTTGCACATAGAAAAGATGTCTATATGCTGATAAAACACATTGGTTTGTAAACTGCCTCTCAAACAACATATTCTGCCAACAGTGGCATGTACTACATTCATTTCCACAATTTTCTATATGTATGTCCTTCCACCAATTCAGATTGCTAAGTGTTAAATAAGCACAACCCTGGTCACATATCCAGATTATATAAGTCCTTATTTATATAGTGTCACTAAATAAAATGTTCTTTGTATGGGTGATAGCAATTAAATAATTGTTAATAACATTAGCAAATGCAATTACTGCTAAATACCATAACTCACTGCTCTGATATATATAACTTGTTTATTAACATAAATTAATTTCCACTGAAATGCATGTATGCACCACAAATATACTCACAGTTAGGAACACTGAAGTACAACAGGAAGATAAAATGATTCTTTCAAGTTCTCACAGCTAATAATTTCTAGAACTGGAATGAACTCAATTCCATAGCTCATCCCAAAACTACTATATGCTTTTCAGGATTAGAATCAGTACATCTAAATAAGACAACATTCCAAATTAGGATCCTTGAATTAAAATTGGAATTGTGAATTCTTTAACTGTCAAAATATAATGTGAAATGAAACATTTTCTGGAATAAACTAGCTACTAATGAAATGTGCAGTGGGATTCTGAGTAATAGCCCGAATTCCATTCATCTTAGAGTTAGACACACCAGGGAAGAGTCGTTCAGTATTTATTTGGATGAATGTCTTAGAAAACATTTGAGAATGAGTTCATTCCATGAGAGAAGACAATAACAGGCAAGATTTTTAATTAAAAATGGGGGCCATTTTGAGCATAGTGTGCTGTTTGTATTGATATTTGTTTTCAAGCTTGATGCTTATCAATCAATTTATAAGAAACTGGAGGCTAAAATAAAAATGAAAAAACCCATTAAAATGATAACACACCAAATGCAGCATTTTATTTTGGCACACTGATTTAGAATATTATAAAACTCAAAGAATTAACATGGTGAGTGGAGAGAATATGGAACTTTAGTGCATGTATGACACTGATACATTAAAAGCATTTAGAGCTCCAGTCAAGCCTTCACCTAGTACCACATTACCACTTGTGGTAGTCTGAATGTAAAATCTCCTCCATAACCTTAGGTGTTTTTGAATAATCCTCCTACTTAGATGGTGGACGCTTTGGGAAGTGGAGCCTTGCTGGAGGAGGTGTGTCATTAGGAGCAAGGCCTTGAGGTTTATTAGTTCAGACCACTGTGTGTGCAGAGTTAGCTAGCTCAGTCTTTCTGCTCCTGCTTTGCTTCTGATATATGAAGATGTGAGCTCTTGCCTTGCTTCTGATATATGAAGATGTGAGCTCTTGCCCAATCTTGCCATGTTTTTTTCTGCCATGATGAAGCTTCCTCACAAAACTTCAATCCAAAATAAACCCTTTCCTCCCGTAAGCTGCTTCTGGTCAGGTGTTTTGTCCAAGCAATGAAAATAGAACTGCTGTACTACTCAAAACCTTCTGTGGAAGCTCCTGGTGAAGTCTAATGCCAGCATCTCATGCTCTGGTGTTCAGGGTCGTAGCAGTTACCTTCATATTGCTGGGATACAATACTCAGCCTGAAGCAGCTTGCGGAAGGGAAGGGTTACTTTGTTTACAGTTTTGAAGAGACATTTCATCATGGTGGGGAAAGCACAGTAAAGACAGACAGCACTGCATCACATCGGCTATGAGGAAGCTCAGAGAGTGAGCTAGCTGAGCATCCCATCTCCACAGCAGGAGGAAGGAAGAAGTCTATGTGCTGAATTTGGAGCTGGGTTATATTGCCCCAAAGACCCCTCCCAGCAATACCTCCTCCAGCAAGACTACCTCCAGAATTGCCACTACCTGGCAATGTGAAACATTTTACATTCAAACCACTCCAGAGGTTGTTAGTGGCATGAGGTAGTGCTTTGTGTCAGTAGAGAACATTACAGAACCCTTGGCATAGTAATCAGCACCACGGACAGCAGATGCCAGTGTTGAGCTAGGGCACTATCTTCATTGGCCACTAGAATCAATAGCAAATTCCATATTATACACTCCAGAAAGAGTGCTGAAAAAGCACAGGAAAACTAGGAGGATGTGTGAGACCAAATGGAAACTGAGATGGGATTTTTGTGCTCATTTGTGAGGAGCCTCTAATGGGATTAAAAGACGGGGATAGAAGAGGGGTGATTTTAGAGTGTAGAGCCCTGTAGAAGGCATGGGCTGCAGCTAGAGAAATGATGCTATTTCTGCTAATGTGGTATCATTGCTATTATTTATATGACTGTGGAATATTGACAGTAACAAGGGAAAGTCAGGTTACAAATGTAGTTACTTTCTCTAAGAATGTGTTATGGACCCGGAAAGGCATAAACCTAAGATGGTAATAGGCTTGACTTCCAGCCGAGCATACAAACTGGCTCTGTTAGGTAACCGTGATTCATCACCTGGATATAAGCACACTACGACTGAAAATAAATGCACTTTGCATTGCACTTGGCACTGGTGTCTACGAATGTCTGCTCTCCACTTTGTCTTCCAGCTGGGCACACCCCCATCCATGAATTCCCCTGGAGTCATCCACTCCTAATGTGACCTTTGCCTTATATGTTTTAAGGCAGTTTACACTAAAGATTGATAATTTGGAGTTCAGTGATACATTGAAGGACAGTGATTTTAGATTCAGGAGTAGTACCCTACTTTTCTTTCTTTTTTGTTTTGTCTGAAGACAGATGTAAAATATATTAAGTCTGTATTTTACAGTCATTTAGGGAATTATTTAGAAAACGGTCACTGGAAATGTTATGGTTATTTATTGTTACACAAAAATAATCATGTGCTGTAACCATGGTATGGAAAGATATTGTGAACCAGAAATTCAGACCCACACAAAACCTACATAAACAAAAATAACAAATTACACACTTATACAAACAAATTGCAAGGAATTGGCTAAGATGACTGTGAAAGTTGGTTAAGCCTGTCTGAACTCATAGTCTGCCAGCTCAACAGAAGGGTAGGCGGGATGTTCTTGATAAGGTACTGGCATTCAGGACACATGTGGAATACCTTTTTTTACCCAGGGAAGACTCTGTCAGGAAATATCTAGTAAAGAGGTGCTTGATTCCCAACTGATGAATGAAACACACAAGCGAACAACACAGGTCATTTGGAGTTGCCGGTGGCCAAGAAGATATAGGCAGCCAGAAAGAGTAAGAGACAAGTGACCGGTTTCATGCAATGTTGCAGCCACTCTTCATCCATAAGGGTGAATTTGGTTTTTGGAAGGGTAATGATCAAAGCAAGTCAGAGAAAATCCCATTTTACAGGAACTGTGGGTGTCAGTACTTGTGCTCTGATTCAGTTATTCCCCATTGTTGTAGTCAGCTTTCTCACTGCTGTGCAGAAAAGAACCCCACCAAAAGCAGCTTGTGGAAGAAATGGGCTTATTTTGGCTTACAGACTTGAGGGGAAGCTCCATGATGGCAGAGAAAATGATGGCACGAGCAGAGGGTGGACATAACTTCTACCACAGCATTGCAAACAATGGCAGGAAGGTGTGCCAAAAACTGGCAGTGGGAACTTGGCTATAATTCCCATAAACCTGCCCTGAACAACATGCCTCCAACAGGGATCCAGTTTCTAAAATTGCCATCAGCTGGGGATTGAGCATTCAGAACACATTAAGTTTATGGGGGACACCTGAATCAATCCACCACAATCCACCCCAGCCTCCCATAAACTGATAACCATACACAATGTAAAATGCAATGCATTCAGTTCAACTTAAAAAATTCCCACAGTTTTCATCCATACCAGTGATATTCAAACAACCCCATAAATCCAAGGTCTTTCAACTGAGCCATAATACCCCCCCACACCCCCCAAAACAACAAAATCCCCATAATGGCACAGAACAAATTCACACTGCAAAAGATAGCATTGGACATGGCAAAGACAGATTGAACTAATACAAGATTTCAAACAAACAGGGCAACATCAAATTCTATAACTCTAAGCCCAACAACTCTAACCAATGTCTGGAGTTCCAATTCAGAAACTGTAGCTAAGCTATTGACAGTCCTGGAAAGCTCCATCCAGAGCTGACAGCTGTCCTTGGCAGCTATCCCATAATCCTGGCATCTCCACTGGGCCTCCACTGCAACCCATGGTTCATCCTCATGGCTCCATTCAGCTTTCACACAGGCAATCAAACATACCTGCTTCACACTGCCTATGGCCACTTCCAAAAAACAAAACTATGTTGTACATCCAATGACCATCTCTTCTGCATTTGTTATACTCCATAGTACTAGATGGGCTACCAACTTGTTGATCTGAGGGGGGCAGTAAACAAAGCCAACTTGGAAGAGCAGGGAATCTTCAACGTTCAGGATATCTACTTCATAAGAGTATCTACTTCATTCTTCCTGCTATCCCAATGCAGATCACCTGACCTAGTCTCCATGGTTGCAATCTCTCAAACAAATGCAGCTTAATGGGCAGCAGTTTTCGCCCAGATATTTCATTTCTTTCTTTGCCATCTCCATCTGCTCACACAAGTTCATTTCTACGCAAAGAAACCCTGTACAAGTTCTCAGGACACAGTGAGGCCAAATACAGAAAGCCTCTCACACAAACTGCTTCTAGACCAGTACTGACAAAGTTCTTTCTCACCCTCATAAGCCAAACCTCATAGTCTATAGTTATCACTGCATTCAGGTCTTTCAACTCTGACCAGCATTGCAAGATAACTAACTCTTAGGCCAAAGTTTCAAATTTATCCACATTCCTCCTGCAAATCAGTTGCCAAAAGCCACAGAATCAAGGCTCTAGCAGCAATGACAGATCCCACTCTCTGGTACCAAAACTGTTGTAGTCAGCTTTCTTATTGCTGCAACAAAGAACCCAACCAAAAGCAGCTTGTGGAGGAATGGGTTTATTTTGGCTTATAGACTCAAAGTGAGGCTCCATGATGGCAGAGAAAATGATGGTATGAGCAGAGTGAGGACATCAGCTCCACCACAGCACCACAAATAGTGGCAGGAAGGTGTGCAAAAAACTGGCGATGGGAAGCTGGCTATAACCTGCATAAACCTGCCCCCAGCAACACACCTCCAACAAGGTTCCAATTCCAAAACTGCCATAAGCTAGGTATTGAGCATTCAGAATACATTAAGTTTATTGGAGACACCTGACTCAAACCACCACATCCATAAACTTATGTATTTTGAATGCTTAGTTCCAAGCTGATGCCAATCTGGGAGGTGGAGCTTTGTTGGAGGGGGTCTGTCACTGGGGGTGGAACTTGATGCTTATTCATTGGCTCAGTTTGCCAGGGTTAGTTGGCTCGCTCTCATGCTCCTGTGGCAGAGGTGATGGCCAGCCTCTGCCCATGTGATCCTTTCCCCTACCACCATGGAGCTTCCCCTTGAGTCTGTAAGCCAAAATAAACCTTTCCTCCCACAAGCTACTTTTGTTGGGTGCTTTGTGCCAGCAACTAGAAGGCCACTGCAGCAGTAGTATAATAAAGTTGAAACTCCAGTCAGGGGGCCAAAGTGAGTGACTTCCAGAACATCAGAGTTTGCATGTAGGCTAAGAATATTGGTTGCTACACTGTGTTAATGCAGGTAGAGGCAACAGGCCAGAAGGTGGATAGATGGTATTCTTTCTGTTACTCTTACTCTGTGATCAGCTGAAGATGGTTCATTTGTGTCAGGGGCAAAAGCCTTTGGGGGCCTTTGGAGGCACACCCTGGCTTAGTCTTGGACGGCACCTGACAGCCTGCCAAGAGGGGCTTAGTTTAATGAGTTTCAGGAGGTGATCTCGATTGGCCGTTATGCACAGGTTCTTACCATTAGCCCTCTGATTGGCCAGGAAGCTCTATATATTCTGCCTCATTCCCCGCAATAAA